>VNJQ01006139.1:0-14233 GCA_008042515.1 Drosophila truncata | reverse complement strand
AAATACAAATTCTTATGCACAGACAAATCGAACGGACTTTTTCAAATAATTAGCACTGGCACATATAAATAAATAACAAATAAATAAATAAATAAATAATTATACACGCAAACAGGAATAAATAAATGTTTTAAATAAATAAATAATTTGAATAAACAAATAAATAATTTGATAAAATAAAAAAATAATTTAGATAAATAAATAAATTTGTTGAATAAATAAATTAAATAAATAATTTGACTAATCTTCTGCGGGTGGTCGATCCCTCCGTATGGCGGCGGATTTTTTTGAAACCCGTGTTAAATCTTTTTAATTATAATTTGGGTTCCATTTGGAACGGACTCACTTATTTTCCGCCTTCTCCACTGGCCTCGTTGTCCGCTCCCCAATTCCCTCGATCTCCTGATCGGGTGCTCGTCGGTGTCTCCTCTGAAATTGGGCACTAATTATTGGGAGCCTTCTCCCTTTTCACGCGCGCACTCACGTTTTCCTTTTCTTTTTATACATATATATTTCTCGACCATCGGTTTACGTATTTTCTTCTCGCCCGCGGGTCTCGACGTTCTGGCTCGGATTCTCCGAAATGGCCGTTACCTTGCCCTATTTATGGGCTCGGTTCCCGTCGATTCCCTTTTCGCTTTTCTCGCCTCTCTTCACCGAGGTCGAGAACCGCTTTCAAGGCCAGGGCTCTGCTTAGATCTTGGTGTTGGTGGATGCATTCGCTCCGTGCTCTCCTCTCCTGATCCTCACCTACCATTCACTTTCCCCTCTCTTGGGTGTGGATCGTAGGTGGCCCATTAGTTTCCCCTCTTTTGGCCCTGCCAACCTACTTTTGGTGCGCATCCCAAGCGATATTTGTTTCGCCTGCGGCTATCGATTGCCGCCAGAATGCAACACCACGCGAAAATTGGCCAATCGCGCCGGAGGCTAATATTCGCGAGCATTCCTAGCAAAACCTAAACAAAACCTAAAACGAACAAACATGGACACACTGCCTCCACTCCGAAGTATCCCATCGGCGGATGGCCCTTGCCCCACGACTCCTGCGCTGCCCCCAACGTAGGCCACACCCACGGTTTGTCTTCCGTCTGCCTACTGCCTATTCTAAGCGTGTTTGTTTACCTTTACAGCCGCAAGTCCTTCGCATGGTAGAAGCCAATAGGCTTCCCCGCCAGGTCCTCTAGCTCGAACATGTTGTTCCCTACTGGCCTTACTACTCGGCATCTCGCGAATTTTCGCCGGAATACTTCTTGGCCAGGTTTTACGTGAAAATCCCGGGCGCGCTTGTTGTACTGACGGCTGCTGCGCTCGTACGCCTGATGCAGGTGTTGCTTGATGCGTTCGCGGATGATTTCCCGTTTGTCCTGTGAGTTTAGCGTCGCCACCTCGTGATCAGTCATCGACTGCAGCTTCCTGGCCAACTTATAGCAGCTGCCGTGGAGGTACATCTGCTGGCCAAACACTGCGAAGAACGGAGTCACGCCCGTCGCCTCATGGATCGAGTTACGGATCGCGACTTCGATCTCCGGCAGATATGCGTCCCAATCTCGGTGATCCCGCTCCAAGTATGTCCGAATCGCGGCTAGCACTGTCCGGTTCACCCTTTCCGCAGCGTTGCTCTGCGGTGAGTACACCGCCGTCTGCATTTGATGCACGCCATACGCTTCCATCACGTCCTGAAATGCCTTCGAGATGAATTGTTTGCCATTATCGGAGTGGATTACCTCTGGTACTCCGAACTTGTAAAATACCTCGTGTACCAGGAACTCGACGACATTTGTTGCAGTGGTTTCTCTCATCGTTTTCAGAAACGTGAATTTCGAGAAGTGATCCACGACCACGAATATCCAGGCTTTACCCCGCATTGATCGTGGATACTTTCCTAAGAAGTCTATATATAGCTTCTGGAATGGCCTTTCCGTCAGCACTTCCTGTCCTATCCCGACTTGCGTACGGTAGTACGGCGCCTTCGCTTCCTTACACTGGATGCACGGTTCCACGAAGTCCCGGACCTGCGTCGTCATCCCCGGCCAGTAATACTGCCTCCGTGTCCCGACGTCGGATCTTCATGGGCCGTCGCGATCATCCCGGCTGTCAACGAGGCTAAAATCCATAACTTCCATGAATCTTCCTCGATTTCGTCTTCCAATCTGTCGAACCCAAGGCGTTTGAAGATAAGGTCGCCTTCCACACGCACATCCGGTAGGCGAGCCTGGTTGTTCCGTATCTCATCTCACATTTCCTTATATTCCACAGATTGGAACTCCGTCGTATCGAATCCGAGAGCGTTGTCGGCATCCAGCTCCAGCTCCTCCACGCATCTGGACAGCGTATCAGCCACCACGTTATCGGCTCCTTTCCGGTGGGTGATCTGAAAGTCGAAACTTTGCAGTCGGAGGGACCATCGCGCCAGTCGTCCGCTGACGTCCTTCATGGTCATCAACCACTTGAGGCTGGCATGGTCAGTGATCACTGTGAACGGCATCATCTCCACGTACGGCCGGAACTTTTCTATGGCAAGTACTGCCGCCAAGCACTCCTTTTCTGTAACCGAATAATTCAGCTGGTGTTTATTCGGCTTTGCAGAAAAGAAGGCTACTGGACGCTCGTTCTTGTCCTCGTCGTACTGGAATAGCACCGCTCCGACGCCATAGAGTGACGCGTCGCACTGGATTACGAAGGGCGCTTAAAGTTGGCGTAAACTAGCACCGGGGCCGAGGTAAGTGCCGCCTTCAACGCCTCTATCGCGCTCTTGGCCTCCTCGTCTAGCACTAACCGCGTGTTTTTCCCTTTTTTTAGCGCGTTCGTGAGAGGAGTCGCCATGGCCGCGAAGTCCTTTATGAACCGGCGGTACCACCCCGCGGTTCCCAGGAAGCTGCGTAGTTCCTTCACCGATTTCGGTTCGGGAATCTTCTGGATCGCGACGATCCTTTCCGGATCCATTCGAAGCGTCCCTCCGCCGATAATGAACCCCAGGTATTTTAGGCTCTTGAAGCAAAATTTTGATTTTTTTAACCCTATTGTCAAATTTGCCTTCCACCAATTCGAGATATTACATGTGCGTCTCGAAGTCCGGTGCGATGATCAGCAGGTCGTCCAAGTATACAAATACGTTCGACCTCAGTTGCGCGGGAATTACCTTGTCCATCAGCCGGCAGAGCCTCTGCGCCGCGTTGCACAACCCGAACGGCATCATCGCGAATTGGTACAGCGGTCTCCCTGCTACCGTGAATGCTGTATACGGGCGACTCTCGGGATCCAACTCCACCTGCCAGGACGCAAACTTCAGGTCGACACTTGAGATGAAGTGCGTCTGCTCGATCTTGGCCAGGATTCCTTCAATGCATGGCAGCGGGTACGCGTCCTTCACGGTGAGCTGGTTGAGCTTACGTGCGTCCAAGCAGAATCGATTCTTGTCCGGCCTTCGCACCACCGTCGTGCGGTTACTCCACGGACTCTCGCTGACCTCGATCAGACCAAGCTCCAGCTCCTCGAAGGCAAGGAACTCCTTTTTTACCGCTTCTAACCGTTCCTTCTGTCTCTCCTGCAGGACCCACTCCTCGACTACGGACTCCTTCGCAGCATTCCCATCGAGCCATGGATTGTTCGGATCCCACATTTCAGAAACGCTCGCCATCGGTTTTGTTGCTGGCCGCTCTCCGAGTATGGCCGGTGCCAACGCGAACCGACTCCAGAAATCGATCCCGAGGTACATGGCCTGTTCCAAATACGGGCACACATAAAAGGTGAGCACCTTCTCCACTCCCTTAAATTTTACCGGCACATGCACTCGTCCGATGATTGACCTGTCCTCTCCCGCAGCAGTCTTCACTACGGACAAATATTTCTCCATCTTCACGCCGATCTCCTCCAGCAGCTCTCGGCTCCCTTTTCCGAGGACATTGACGGGTGCGCCGGTGTCGAGTAGCCCGGAAACTGGCTTTCCCTGGATGACCACCTCGGCGAATACCCTGGGATCGTCACCCATCCCTCGGCGCACGGCTTCGACCACGGCTCGTCGGGTCCGGTGCCTCTGCCGGAATCGGGATCTGGCCTTCAAGAGCCTCCTGCTGACGCTCCGCATTCCATCCAGCTGATGGTTGCCAAATATGCGGTTACGGTCCTCTAGGTACTTGTGCATCCGCTCCTCCGCCGGTAAGTATCTTAATAGGTTAGGCTTTTCCTTACTTCTACTTATGGCTACTTTCGTTTGTTCCTGTCTAGGTATAATTGATGATGATGATGGCGTTGGTGAACTCACTAATTGCGGTTGGGCCGGTATGCCGAGCGCGGGTCTCCCGCCTTTCCGGCGCTCGTCCTTCCGTTTCCCGCACAATTTGGGCAGCTCGGAGTGACCACCTCCGGTTTCCCGCAGCGGAAACAGAAAATTTTCCGTTCCGGCGACGGGCAGTCACGGAACCCATGTTCAGCTCGGCCACAGTTCCAGCAGATCATCCGGTGCCGAGAAACCTCTTCGACGATCAGCTCCTCCGTTTCCGCTTTACCCTCGGGTGCATCGGCCGCCACTTCCTCCACCTGGACTGGAACTTGGATGGACCGCGGTAAACGGGTCGGATGTCCCGTCTCATGAAGGCATCCTCAACCTCCAGGTATTCCTCGCGTAGCTGCTCCACATTGTATACCCGTAGGGCGTACACAAATCTGGCGATCTCGGCGGTAAGTCCTTTCTTAACGATTTTCACCATTTTCGCCTCAGGTATGGGTCTCAGCAGCCGGTTACCCAAACGGCTCATGGCTCGGAAGTATTCTTCCACGGATTCGCCCTGCACTGCCGCCGGTCCTGGAGCCCTCGCATCCGCTCGAACTCGCCTCCTCTGCCACGAAATCTGGCCACCAAACTCTCCTTGAGGTCCTCCCACGTCTGCGGCGGAGTCTCTCGGACGAATTGCCAATACCACTCGGCAGCCTGGCCCCGCACTAGCTGGTAGAAGCTGCCCAGCACTTGGTCCCAGGAACACCTCGACTGCCGCTGGAGGTATTCCACCCGGAAGACAAAGTCCTCTACGGCAAGTTTGTTCGGGTCGCCGTCGAAGAATATCTCCCACTTCTCTATCCGGACCCCTCTAACGGCTTCTTCTCTTCTTTCAGGCCCCCGGAGACCCTCGCCGCCGCTTGCTCGCGCCTCATACGCCGTCGTGATCGCCGCCTCCGGGAGTCCGCTGGCTCTGCCGCCGCAGTCGGCTGCGACATCCACCTGCCTTGCCGGCTGCTGCAACGATCTGACTGCGGCTGCAGTTTTCTTCAACGGCTGGACCACCTCGTTGATCATCGCCATCATCTCCATGAAGCCGCGGCGAATCTCCTCCTGGAGTGTTCGGCTGACATTGTCCGACGCCGCCGCTCGGTGCGTCTCATACGCCTGTGCCACCGCGGCGTTCACGGAGGATGCGATTTCGCTCGGGATTCCGTGCCGTGGTGGAGAAACATCCCAGCTTTCTCCAGCTGCACCGCCTACGGCTCGCTCTTCCCCTCCATCTCTCGGACCTTTCGACGGGGGACTCCTTGTGGTCATTTTTCCAGCTTGTGACCGCAAATTGTAATTCCTAACCATGTAATACTTCCAAAAACAAATCCTAATTTCTAACCTATCTTCCTAACACTAAACACGCTTTTTTTGATTACAGACAACAAACACAAAAAAAATATATATTTGGACAACCACTATGGGGGGAAAGGACTGCTCTTCAACCGGAGCCATCAACCGTGCGCCTTTCCGTGATCAGAATACCTCTGCTGCGAGCTCCGTCGGATCCGCTATCTTCACTCGGAAGATAGGGCATCGAGGGCGCTCACCTACTAGCGGCATCCTGTCCGATTGCGTTGTGGATGTGCCTGCGAATTCTTTTGCTGTTCCGGGTGCATCGCATGGTGAACCCTGTGTTCCCATGGGCCACCCGTAGACCAGCAATTTCCTCGCACACATCCACACCGTAAGCGGCAGGAGCCTGATTCTACAAACTCATCCGCGGCGAGTCCTCCTTTTGTCACCAGGCACCTCTCGGGAGCCTCCCAGCTGACGTCTCCGACGCCGCTAGTGCCATCCCATCTATCCCGGAGGATCTCCGCTCTTAGGTGAGTTACGATCTACAAAATTCTACAACTGAACATTTACTTTGTGGTTCTTTTTTTCTCCAGCACCCCAGGTTATCCAGCGGCGAGCAATTACGTTCGACTTTTCATCGCCAACATAAGCCATCGCATCGCCCTCTAACCTGGAATGCCGGCCCACAAGGATTCCCGCCCTCTACTGGGAATTTATTTATTTTATTTTTCCACGTCTCCTTCGTATGGGTGCGGATGCCCCTTGTAAAGGGCCTCCGCCACCACACTTATTGTTTAACGTTTGGGCGCCATTATGTAACGACCTGTTGTTTTGGATGGGGCAAGGCCGGCTAGCCAGTCACCACAGGCGGGATTTTTCCCCATCTGCCCACAGGTCGCACCAAAAGCCCAACTGATCTGGAATCCACAAATAACAAAACAAAACAAAGGTAAACAACTATCACAATCTCAACAATACAATTACTGATCACTTCTTCCTCCCAGATGTAGGCTCGGAGCATAGCTGTTATCACCCCTCGACGCACCCTCCCTTCCTGGAATCCGCATCACATCGCCGGATTCCCCTTGGCACACGGTCATTCTGGCTTCTTCCTGGTCACCGACTCATCCGGTCGTCATCCTTCCCCCCCCCCCACGTAAGACAATTAGCAACTCATCGTTATAAATTTTGATACTTCAACATATTTGAACTTAATTCGACTAATTTACAAAGTGTTTTTAAATTCTCGTTTCAGTGAGCAGCAAAGCAAACAACATTCCCAACATTAATAACGACGATGAAGGGAATCGGCGTGAACAACTGCGGGGACACGACAACAATGCATGGGTATGAGTATATAAATAAATATGTTTATAATTAATTAAAGATTGTATTAATTAACCCTCCTTTCTTTCAGCATTTCATCCTAACTGGAGCTCCAATTCAGACAAGAGGCTGAGACGGGTCGAATTAGAGAAGGATGACTATAAATACCCCAACATGGATCGGCCGGTGCAGATCAGCCTTTCGGAATTTAGATTTTTAAGAGTTTCGTTTAGAATAATTGTTTGCTCATGGGTGATTATGTATATATGTAGCTTATGAATATTAGATTTTTACAAATTGTTTATGTTTGCCATTATTGTGTATATCTTTGCATTTAAATTGTATCTAATATAGTGCCTCCATTAGTTTTTAAGCGCTTTTGTAACCGTTTTGTTGTCTTTGTCTACTTTTTGTGCATTTTCCGGCTATATATTGCCGAATTGATAAATAAATAAATACAAATTCTTACGCACAGACAAATCGAACGGACTTTTTCAAATAATTAGCACTGGCACATATAAATAAATAACAAATAAATAAATAAATAAATAATTATACACGCAAACAGTTATTCCTGTTTGCGTGTATAATTATTTATTTATAATAATATATATAAATGTTTTTAAATAAATAAATAATTTGAATAAATAAATAAATAGTTTAGATAAATAAATAAATAATTTAGATAAATAAATAACTAATAACTAAATAAATAAATTGACTAAATTTCTGCGGGTGGTCGATCCCTCCGTATGGCGGCGGATTTATTTTCAGGTTGGAATGGACGAAAAAAAAAGCTATCCCGGGTCCACACGGTGTTCCCGGGTCGAAATCCTTGTCCCGAGATCGGAACTTGGGCCTCTGAAACCCGTTTACGTATTTCTTTTCTTTCCGCCCGCGGGTCTCGACGTTCTGGCACGGATTCTTCGAAATGGCCGTTACCTTGCCCTATTTATGGGCTCGGTTCCCGTCGATTCCTTTTCCGCAATTCTCGCCTCTCTTCACCGAGGTCGAGAACCGCTTTCAAGGCCAGTGCTCTGCATTAGATCTTGGTGTTGGTGGATGCACTCGCTCCGTGCTCTACTCTCCTGATCCTCACCTACCATCCACTTTCCCCTCTCTTGGGTGTGGATCGTAGGTGGCCCCTTCGCTTCCCCTCTTTTGGCCCTGCCAACCTACTTTTGGTGCGCATCCCAGGCGATATTTGTTTCGCCTGCGGCTATCGATTGCCGTCAGAATGCAACAATTTTCTGAATATATTTTTCTGAATTTTAATTTGTAAATTTTATTGGATGCATGTATGCGGAAGGCTAAATAATTTCGCTCAGTAGGAAAACATATACGGTCACACTAATGCGGAAGTGGAAGCGCACGCAAGTTTCGAACTGAAGTAGTTAGTTGGAATTTTATAAAAAATATTTGTCGCGGTACTGTTTTCGGAGTCAATGCAGAATAGCGGAGATAACGAAAGGCGGAAAAATTGCCAAAGATCGGAGCGTCGAACTTGCTTGTAAATATGTATGTTTATATGCGTATGCTCAGCTCAGGATAGAGCAACGGGAATAGATAAATATGCGTATGTAAATTAATTCGGTGGTTTTGTGCTGACTCTTGTATAACTACGTTTGTGGTTATTTAGTTATGTGGAAATGTATTTGTTTATATAGGAGCTGTGGACTGTAATGACTAATTACTTGTAGTTTTTTTTATTTATATTTATAATTTGGATGTATATTCGTTGTGTGAATTATTTATTTTTGAATAGTTGTAGTAAAAATATATTTGTAAATTTTGGAACTGGTTATAGATCAGTGGAATGGATCGTATCGAATTTGTGAGTAAAGAAGTGCAAATAAATGCAAGCGCTAAAACACTAATTTTTGTGTAAATATGTGTATATATATTTACGTAAATTTTGTAAATATACATATAATAGTGCAGTGGACTGTATTGGACATGAATGTATATATATGTAAGTGTAACTAAATGCAAACGGAACACAGTTAACGGAAACGAGCAAGAAAAGTTTCACTGTGGCTATGGCATTTAGACATACACTTGTATTTTGAAATTATTATAAATTATCAATTTTGAATAGGAAATTATTAGCTGCCGTAGTTTTGGATCAATCGGACTGGATTAAGACAATTATCAATACAGAGAGGTTAGACGAATTGAGTTTCGCAAAAACTAACTGTATGACCGGCAGAAATAAAAAAAAAATTAAGACTTATCTTATGCGGTGTTAAAGCCACCGGGCTAGGTGGAGACGGAATATCCGGTCCTGTAGGACCATGTTCAGGAGGGGGTGGCTTCATCTGTAAATCACTCGCAATAAGAACACGGAAAAACTTTCGGGGTATTACGCGACGTGCGTCGGAGATGTTTATTTTTTCCTAGGTAAATTAGAACTAACATACAAGAAACTTAAACCTAGCTTGGAGAGCGGATTGGAAGATCAGTATTGGATTTTCGTAAATTTATGTATGTACATGCATACATACGGGGTGTTCCATTTCTTATGTCGGTATGTAAAAATTTAATCTTTTTGAAAAAACAACCGTTTTTCCTAAGTGATGTATTATACCATGTACCAAAGGTACAAAGGTATTATAATTTTGTGCGATATTCTGTAACAGGCAGAAGGAGGCGTGGCAGACCCCCAAAAGTTACCTAAGGACCACTTAAGGAGTCGATATAGCCATGTCCGTCTGTCCGTCCGTCTGTCCGTCTGTCTGTATGAACGCCTAGATCTCGGAGACTATAAGAGCTAGAGACACCAAACTTGGGACTTAGACTTCTTATATCTGCACGCAGATCAAGTTTGTTTTAAATTTTTGCTGCTCCCCTTTTTTGGGGAGCTATTTGAAAAAAACGTATATCTCCTAAATTTATAAAGTTAGGTAAACTATATTCACAACCTTGATGTATTTTATCAAAATACACAGATTGTCTAAATTTCATTACGATCGTACAATAAATATCGGAGATATAGTCTTTTTACTTTATCCTTATTATGTATACAAGAGGCAGCCAAGGCAAAGGGCTCCAAATAACACATGCACCAATACACTTGCAATGGTCACATTCTTTGCCTGTATACATACAGCGAAACAAAGTCACAGCTATTTCTAGAACGTTCGTTAAAGTAATTGTAAGTTGTCTCGAATTCAATTCACGGGGAGCGGTCCAGGGTACAGGGTATTCTACTGTCGGGACACCCGACTGTATGTCCATCTTGTTTTTAGTTAGTTTCGTTCTTTACAATTTTTTTTATAGTTTTTGGAAGTAAAATAAATTATGTGGCCACCTTTTACCAGCCCTTACATTAACGCACCCAATTTTTTAGAAATTAATCATATCTTTCCGACAACTGGTCGTTGTTGACCTGTGTAATTAATACGTTTTTGTTTGGGAACATCCTGTATTGGTTTTCTTTTCTTTGTTTTGATTGCCGCTTCCGTTAGCCTTACAGTGGGCGAGCTGCGCGATCGTTGCATTTCTGCACCTGCCCGCGAGCTTTTACCAAGTACTTTTTATGCACTTTTAACTCCTAACTGTAACTTGTTTACATCTCCGACTACTCGTAGCATAATCGAATGTACTTAGCCCAAACTAAATTAATCACATTTTTGCTCTCAACGCAATCGTACTAATCATTGGCGACCAATATCAAAGAAAAGTGTTTGGAAATAACCAATAAATATATTAAACAGTGACACTAGGCGGTTTTATTTATGAACATTAAAAAACTTTCGATCCGGATTTCTCAGGAACTGTTTATTTTCGACTATTTGAATTTTAGTATTGTGGTTTTTCTTGTCAACGGTGATAGATTTCAATGTCGAATAGAATCGTTATCTTCTTCCTATCGCCATACGGAGTGTAATTCAGCAACGGGGCTATTGCAAAAGCCTAACCACTCATGCGCATAATAATGCCTAAAAATTCGTTGATGACATTCAATCAGTGGACACAATAGTGGTGCGCCTGGCGCAAGTTCAAGACAATTTTTTGCGGTTTGTGCGGCTTTTGGAAGAGCTGCACGCCTTCCAATTCACTAAGGCACACACGCCAATCCCCTAAGTGCCAGAAAACTTCGACGCCTAGAAGGAATCCTTTTGCATGGGGGGAGAGTATTTCGCTATACTAGTGAAAGCGGACTAGAAGAGTTAAAAAAAAAGGGACATCAATTTTAAGAATGTTATCCCAATGTATTAGCGTTTTTCTAATGCCTTGTACACGCTGGGATCTTTATCGGAGTACCGCAGAGCTGGAAGACAATTTTCAGTCTACTCCTTGATGGTGGGAGAGATTTTACACGAGTGTTGCGTAAATTTAGCCAGGTTTTTGGTCGAATAGGTCGAATGACTCCAATGGCCATCCAGAAACCATAAGCAATAATAAAAGCTTACTTTAAGAAATTTAATTCGTATTTTTTATTTTTTATTATTTATTTTAGATCAAAAAGCAATTCAAAAACAATTCATTTAAGGCTTTTTTTGTAAAAATTTTAGAAAATTTATGGGTCATATTATACCCTTGCAGAGTATTATAGTTTCAGTCAGAAGTTTGCAACGCAGTGAAGGAGACTTGTCCGACCCAAACTAGTCCATCAGTTTTAAAGCTATCTGAATGAATGATACTCTCACTCGTACATATGTCGGAACTGGTCGGATCGGACGACTATATCATATAGCTGCCATAGGAACGATAGGTAAAATATTCAAAAAAAAATTATAACTTTGTTAGTTTTCAACACAATTCCACCAAACTTGATATTTGGCCATTAATTATTATTCTAAAATTTCGGTTTTACTTTCATGAAAATCGGACGACTATATCCTATAGCTGTCATAGGAACAATCAGGAAAATAATAAAAAAATCATAACTCCGCAGCTTGTTAACATATTTTCCTTAAGTTTGAGATTTGGCCACTTCATATTCTTTCAGAATTTTAGTTTTAATTTCATGAAAATCGGCCGACTATATCCTATAGCTGTCATAGGAATAATAAAAAATTCATAGTTTCGCTATTTCTCAAAATATTTTAATCAAATTTGGGATTTGGCCACCTATTATTATTTCAGAATTTCGATTTTAATTTTATAGTTCAATTGCAATCTGCAAGGGTATATAAAGGGCAGTTAACTTATATTTTCCTGAGAAAAATTTGCATGCTGGAACACAGACATTGCTTGCCAGATTGACTTGGGTGCACAGCATGAGTAGCCTGCCAGCAGATCGAGTGCAGCCTCACCCAGCATTTCATACCACAGGAGTGGACTCCTCCACAAAGGTGGCACACTTGGAAGTCGTTCAGGAGCTCACAAAGGATTCATTAATCGCATCTAAGAAGGTACATTAGCCTTCGGGGTTGACAATGCTATTGTCGGTGCCAAGAACGAGGTAGTTGAGCTAAAGGAACTATTCTTTAAGCGAACATTTCCAGCTACAGGCGATTCCCTAAGCCTGAAGTCACTCATCTTTGCGAAGGCCGCTTCAGCTATTGGCAATGGAAAAGGTGGAGTAGCGAGTACTTGTCCCTACTGCAAGGAAAAAGAAAGTGGCGCTTCGAAAGGTTTAACATCAAGGTCGGAAGCATCGTGTTGCTGATAATATTCCACCTTTGAAATGGCAGCTTAGGTGCATCGATAAAATCATCTCTGCAAGCAGAGTAGCTATGGTCCGTAAAGCAACGGCTCTCACCAAGAGGGCCATCGCCAAGCTAGCCGTTTTGCCCGTCGATTCCGATATAGTTGAAACCGTGCCTCTTCCAAGGGGTTGAGTATGTACGACAAAGTCGGCCAGCATCATGCCCCATAGGTGTGCCGCAGCACCAGGTACGCTCTTCGTTATTCTTTTTCCTTTATATTGCTTATCTTCAGCCTAACTACCTTTCGTAAGCTTTTTACTACCTTGGGAATAATATATATTAAAGTCAAGCTTTCCGATCGGCCATTGCATCTACGACAAATCAAGAACAATTTATTGTTCTTCACAATATTTGTACCTATTCGTTCGCTTAATAATTTATAGCCAAAGGTTAAAATATCAGTTGTTTTTCTGATAGATATAGTTTTCAGAAGTAAATTCAATTTTAAAGCGATACAATTATGTTAGGAAAAATTAAAAAATTAAGGACAAATTTTTACGAATACATTTATAAATCAGATTTGTGGGTCGTTGCAATCTTCATAGTAAATTTAATATCTAAGCTTACGATCTTTCGTCTACCAGCCAATAGTGGTAGCTTCAACAAAAGGCTTGCTGTTTGATGTGTAGAACTGTGAAAACCACATTCGAAACTTCTTTATAGATGCACCTTCCCTTGCTAAGATTGGGTTTCGGCGAACCATTTTATTATTCCATACATAAATATCTCATTGAAACTAAAAATATAGATAATATAATTATAATTAATTTCGAAAGATGGTTTTCTTACCATAAGACTTTCACCACAAATAAATATTTTCATAAGTGGTGCAAAGCAACGCGGAGCATAAAATCAATGCACAACTTTTTGTAAAAGGAGCCCATTGGTGTAATTATTTGAAACACTTGAAAATTCCCAAGTAAACGTAAGCTTATTTTCAGACATACGACAGACGGTCCGATCTAAAAAAGTACATTTTAGTTGTAAATAATTAATATTTATAAATAATAATTTTGATTGTCAGATATATCCATACGAAAAAAAAGAGAAATATCACAACAAGAAAATCATTGTTAACTTGCCTTCGTTCTCCCCACTCGGATTTCTGCAATTAAAAATAAATATAATTTCCACTTTCTCCTTCCAAGTGAACGGTCGTGTCTTTCTTGAGCTCTCGTTTTGTTCATTTCGTTCACCCGTTCACTTCGCGTGTGCATGCAGCTACCCTTATTTGTGCAATTAATCATTATTAATTTTTTGTTTGTGTTTGACATTTTGCATTTCTATTTGTACCTCTTTCGTTTAGCCGTTGTTGCGCCGTCGCGATATCTAAACGTTTCTAAGCTTGCTTGCTCACACGCTCTCCTGCTCTTTTTATACCCTTGCAGGGTATTATAGTTTCAGTCAGAAGTTTGCAACGCAGTGAAGGAGACATCTCCGGCCCTATAAAGTATATATATTCTTGATCAGCATCAACAGCCGAGTCGATCTAGCCATGTCCGTCTGTCCGTCTGTCCGTCTGTCTGTCCGTTTCTACGCAAACTAGTCCCTCAGTTTTAAAGCTATCTGAATGAAACTTTGCAGTTAGTCTTCTATATACTCTCACTCGTAAATATGTCGGAACGGGCCGGATCGGACAACTATATCATATAGCTGCCATAGGAACGATCGGTAAAACTTTTGAAAA
>VNJQ01006138.1:0-13759 GCA_008042515.1 Drosophila truncata | reverse complement strand
ACAAATACCATGATGAAATGGGTCATATTGGGAGGGACAAAATGTTAGAAGTTATTGGAAAAAGCTACTGGTTTCCAAACATGAAGGATAAAGTCTTAGAGCATATTCAGAACTGTTTGAAGTGCATAGCATATTCTCCGAAAGTAGGGAAAGGAGACGGACATTTACATAGTATACCAAAGGGCAATAAGCTTTTTGAGATCATTCACATAGACCATTATGGACCTGTAGATACTAGCAGATTAAAAAAACATATATTTGTTGTTGTAGATGCTTTCACAAAGTTTGTAAGGTTGTACGCAACAAAGACGACGAATACAAAAGAGGTGATAAATGCATTAACAGATTATTTTCGAGCTTACAGTAGACCCAAATGTATAATATCCG
Source organism: Drosophila truncata (assembly GCA_008042515.1). Classification (NCBI taxonomy): domain Eukaryota; kingdom Metazoa; phylum Arthropoda; class Insecta; order Diptera; family Drosophilidae; genus Drosophila; species Drosophila truncata. The sequence continues at coordinate 13,372 of VNJQ01006138.1, read as the reverse complement.
ATCGAGGCAGTTGTTTTACATCGTCTGAGTTTACAGAGTTTATGGAAAATAGTAACGTTAAACACATAAAAATAGCGACGGGTTCGCCACAAGCGAATGGCCAAGTTGAACGAATCAATAGAAGTTTAGGACCCATGATAGCAAAATTAACAGAGCCGGAAAAGGGATTACATTGGGAAAGAGTTATTGAAAAGGTAGAGTATTCAATGAATAATACAATTCATAGTAGCACAAAGCAATGTCCTAGTGAAACATTATTCGGAATAACACAGAAAGGACAACCATGTGATGAGCTAAAGGAAAGATTGGAAGATACAGAAGGGGTAGAAATTGTTAGGAAAACTTTAGAAGAGGTTAGAAAAGAAGCAGAGGTTACACAAAGGAAGGCACAGATAAAAAATGAAGAATACTATAACTCGAAGAAAAAAAGGGCAACTGACTATAAGGTAGGAGATTATGTCATGGTTAAAAATTTCGATAGTACTGTGGGTGCCGCACGTAAGCTCATTCCGAAGAATAAAGGTCCTTATGAAATTGTAAAAGTTCTGAAAAATGACAGATATGTTCTTAAAGACATTGATGGGTTTCAGTTGTCTCGAAATCCATATCAGGGCGTATGGAGCGCAAATAATATTAGACATTGGATAAAATCATAATCAAAATAGAGGAATCTCTAAGCTATCGGCAATTCCAAAACTTTTCGAGAATGTAATTACTCCTCACTTGCAACACTTATGCAGATCCGTCATCTCTCCATTTGTTATTAGGGGCTTCCAACGTAACTTACAAACCGATGTTATTTACACGGACTTCAGTAAAGCTTTTGACTCGGTCAATTATTCTCTTCTGGTTAGGAAACTTGATTCTATTGGGTTTCCTAGTGATCTTCTTAAGTGGATTTCGAGCTATCCAAGTGACAGGACTCAAAAGGTTCTGTTCAAAAACGTTCTATCCAACAGCCTCAGGGTCACATCTGGCGTCCCACAGGGTATCCACCTTGGACCACTGCTTTTCACATTGTTTGTCAATGACTTGCCGCAGGTTCTATCTAAATCCAGAGTACTCATGTACGCTGATGATGTTAAACTTTGCTTGCAGTACAGGAAGAGTTCAGGCCAATCGAACTTACAATCTGATCTTGACAACTTCCAAGCATGGTGTCATGCTAATGCTTTACATCTCAACAGCTCTAAGTGCAAACTGATGACTTTTTCACGCATCACACACCTGTTTGCCACTTATACGCTTAACGACTGCTCGTGGGAAAGAACTACTCTGGTAGATGATCTGGGGGTCCGCTTGGATCCTAAACTTTCGTTCTCCGAACATATTTCCTGTATGGTTAACAAAGCCAGGGGCATGCTTGGATTCATTAAGAGGTGGGCAAAGGAATTTGTCTCTCCTTATGTAACGAAGACCGTTTTTACTTCGTTAGTTTGCCCCATATTGGAGTACGGTTCGTGTGTCTGGAGTCCTCAATTCGGAGTCCATAGTAACCGCATCGAATCTGTCCAAAAGAACTTTTTACTTTTTGCCCTCCGAGGCCTATCCTGGGATGTTGACCTAAGATTGCCGTCTTATTCTAGTAGACTTCTTTTATTAACTAACCTTCTCTAGCTAATCGTAGGACGATGCTTGGCGTCGTCTTTTTACATGAACTTATACATGGTGATGTGGAGAGCCCCTACCTACTAGGCCTGCTCCCCGTCTAACATCTCAAACTTATATCCTTTTAGTAGTTACCCACCGTAGGCGAGAGCTTGAAGTACCTCAACCCTTTAGGGTTTTATGTACTAATTGCAACCGTCTTTTTAACATTGAAAGCTTTCATTAACTAAATCACACGGCTGCGCACCGCAAACAAAAAAAATATGCCAAATCTGAGGATTCCTCGTTTCCATTAATCATATTCTGAGGTGCCAAATTTTATTGCGACGTTCACCACAGGTAATATATGGGTCAAAGGGTGTAGAGAAGGGAGCGGCCAAAGGGCTTCGAGAGCTCAGCAATTGCATGTAGTCGCATCTGCGAGCAATCCATACACTCTACATTTCGCAACAGAACTTGGATGGATTTTTAATTAACATCGTCGCCCGATGCTAGCTGGAGTGGAAAAATGGGAAGAGGATTTTATCTGTCAATGAGCAAATTACCTGGGATTCTATGGAGAGAGTTCTTGGAGAGGAGGTATAGGATGATGGAAAATTTGGATCAATCTTAGTAGCTCAAACACCAGGCAGTAGATGGGAGAAAACTTTCATAAATATAACTAAAATACATTTATTGATTCAGTTACGAACTCAAATAATTCGTAACGTCTATTTCAGAGGGTTCATTATTTGTCAACGTTTTCCCGACTTTGAAATTTAATTCCGAATCTTCGATTTGTGCAAGTAAACTCTCTGCAGATATTGTCACATGAAGCACCACTGATTATTGCAGAAGAGTCAAGACCCATCCGTAGCATCCACCTCATTTTCACCTCCATCATTTGACCCACTCATTAGCATATCAGCATCAGCATCAGAATATAGTGTGATTTTAAATTTTATTATCGCAATCTGATCACTATTCATCAAAATCTCCACCAAAAGCCTCAAATATTACCGCCACCGGAGGTGATTACGTTTTGCTTCCAACCGCGATTGGAGGCGTGTATTTATTTCTCTTGTGCTCCAGAGGACAATCGCTTAAAGCGACGAAAAGTCGCATGTTACAATTAATTAGTGCTTATTATACAAAAATATATATAAAACAAATAAGGCGATGAACCCAAACAATGTTCGGGCGCAACGCCAGCGTAAACAAGACGAGAGTCGGTTCTCACTGTAAATGCATACTTCTCTTACGTATCGACCAACGTAGTCGAAGCAGCAACACTAAGAGCTTCTGCAGTAGCCAATTTACAGCGATCGTTAACCCCAACACCGTCCAACTTACTCAAGACTATTCACGACGAAAAGGCGCGAGTTATCAATAAGTAGGTTCTTGGAAATGTTCCCGGGTAATTCCCGATCAGAAGAAATACAAGTAGTTGACGATTTCAAGTGGAAAATCAGAATAAATTCTTTATTTTATAATTCTTGGCTTGAAGTTTAGTGTTTACGTACAATGTGCTGACCTAGCGGAATGGAGCTGTAATTGGACCGGATGCATATATATGGTTTGGACTCAGCAGCGGCCCCAATGTTTTCTTTGTGTGGCAACTTAGTTGCCAATAAATGTTTGGCTTAGCTGCTGCCCAACCGTAGGGGCCTCGGTAGGCGGTAACTTTAGGTGCTACCCAACTGTAGGGGCTTCGGTGGGGGACCGCCGAGGGATTCCCCTCTCCCTTGCTTTGCTTTGCCCCACATGTCTAGCCACGGTCACCAGCACAGCGACGTCATTAGCAAAACCTCCAACAACCTCGTTAATATAATAATAGATCTGATTGGCAAAGACAACTTCCATGTAATCCCGCAGACTAAAGGAGACATACATGAAATAAAGGTTCAAGTTTAAAGTGAAGGAAGCTATAGAAAATTGACGAAGCTCCGAGACTTTAAGAACAAAAACTACTATACCAAACAGCTAAAAAGTAGTAAAAGTCAAAAAGCTGTCATAAAAGGAATCTAACCAGACGTAAGCACTGCAGAAGTCTAAAAGGCACTAAAAGATAAGGGCTTTAACGTAAAAACCGCTTCAAATATACGTAACCGAAACAAAGAACCGCAACCTCTCTTTAAAGTGGAACTTGTACCTGACTCTAAGGCCCTCAAGAAAAACGAAGTCCATCCCATCTACAAACTCCAGCTTCTATTGCATCGCAGAATCACTGTTGGAGAGCCATATAAAACGCAGCAAATTGCGTCGCTTGCGGAGGGCTGCATACCTCTGCTAAGTGCGAATTAAAAAACCAGTCAAATAGCAAAAAGTGTAGCAACTGTGGAGGAGATCACACAGCAAACTACCGAGGCTGTCCAGTATACAAGGAGGTAAAAAGTCGGATGAACCAAAGAGTGTCAACAGCATGATCTCTCCACACACCATTGATACTCTCCAAATGTACATCTGAAGTTTTTTTTTCGTCAGTAGCCCAATCTTCACTCGGCAGTTCCACTATATCTAAAAACGAAAGCTTTGCAAGCGTTATAAAATCAGGACATGCGAGCCCTGCTTACAATGCTCAACCTCCACCTACTCTCTTACCAACCTGCAGAGCACACAGAAAATAAAATGGAAACAATGATACACACATTGCAAAAAAGTATGGATGAATTCATTTCTTTTATGCGAGCGACCATGCAAAGTATATTGACAAATCAAAAATTTTGATTCAGATCCTCCAAAACACCTTATGAAATTAATCAATGGCTCTCCTGCGCATTGCTCTGTGGAATGCCAACGGTGTTTCACGTCATAAACTTGAGCTAGCACAATTTATGAATGACAATAAAATCGATGTAATGTTTCTTGCCGACAACCACCTTACTAAGAAATACAACTTTCAAATCCGAGGAAATACGTTATACAATACTAATCATCCCGATGGAAAGGCCCATGGAGGCACTGGAATTCTGATGCAAAACCGCAGCAAGCACCACTTCCACAACACGTTTGCTACTAATTAACTGCAAGCCACATCTATCAAAATACAGTTGGGTTGTTACAATCTAGCTCTAGCAACTGTATAATGTTCTCCCCGATTCACGATATCCGAAGCCCAAATACTTTATAGCAGCAGGAGACTATAACGCCAAGCATACGCACTGGGGATCTCGCCTCGTAACGCCAAACGGTAGACAATTGTACTACGCAATCATAAAACCGATCAATAAACTTGACTTCATTTCCCCTGGGTCACCTGCACACTGGCCTAGTGACCCCAGAAAACTGCCCGAGTTGATTGACTTCACAGTTACAAAAAACATCCCTCGAAATCTGATCAGCGCCAGTCCTCTCTCAGATCTATCATCAGACCAGTCAGTAACGTCAACTCCGTCATGTTAAACTCTAACAACACAAACTGGCTCAAATTAAAAAAATCCGTAAGTTCGCACATTGAACTTACACCACAGCTAACCGGCGAAGATGACATCAACAGAACCGCAAGCAAGCTAGAGTCAGTTCTGGCTTCAGCGGCTCGTAGCGCAACACCACGAAGGCAAAATATAACAAATAACACCAAGCACACGAATGCAGAAATAGAGCAGCTAGTTCTGGCAAAGCGTCGTTCTCGGCACGAATGGCAATTACTCCGATCGCCAGCTGCAAAGCAACAGTTAAAAAAAGCTTCACTTCGACTCACTACGACATGAAGAAAACAGATCCCAACAGCGCTGTATAGAGCAATTATAACTATCCAGCTCAAAATTCCCACACTCAACACTGAGCACTCCAACAGTAACAGTTACGCCAATAAGGACCCGCGCAGGTTGCTGGGCCCGAAGCGACAAAGACAGAGCCGACACATTGGCTGCCCACCTTCAAAATGTGTTCAAGCCAAATCCAGCAACAAACGCGTGTAATATAAGATCGCCAAAAGAGGAAGATTTTCCTATTGCCGTATTTCGACCATGCGAAGTCATAAAACTTATTAAAGAGCAGCTACAACCAAGAAAATCTCGAGGCTGTGATCTAATCACTCCAAAAATGCTCATTAAACTCCGACTATGCGCTGTTGGTACCATATGCCAGTTGTTCAACGCGTTGAAAAGATTGGGTTAATTCCCAAAGAGGTGAAAATAAAGTCAATCATTATAATGCCTGATGATGACACACTTGCTGCCGTAGTAAAGCGATTTTTGGAAATAGAGTTCTATATAGGAACCCATCCTTGAAGGCTCTGCATTTTGAGTGTTTTTAAATTGAAAACGAGGACTTATGTGACAAAGCCAGCTGCCTTCTTGGCTATAAGAGCCATGCATCAGCTCTCTCATGATGGAGCGGATGATTTAATTTCTAATGGTGATTCAATTGAAGAGGTGAGAGAAATTCGTTGTCAGGTGAGAACGATGCATCGCGTTAAAATGATGTAAGAGCCCTCCCTGACTGCGAGAGGAAGCGGTTACTAAAATTTCACGATGCCGGAGCCCATTCCTTCGTCATGGGGGAGTTGACCTCTCAGTAGACAGTAATACAACCACAGGCATCGGTTGAATTGAATGGCATCGGTTGAATGCTAGCATATCGGCTTATGGAGCGTGCTTACACTTGAGATCGGAGACCAACAGAGATTTTAAAATGCCAATTCGAGAGTACCTCCCTTGAAGGCCATAACAATTTCGAGATTATAACTCTCGGCAGCACTCTTATTGGCGGACCTAATTCTAAACTTCAAGGAAAGCATAAATTTCAAATGCGCCTGTCATTGCTGGTCTGACTCATCTATTGTGTTGGCGTGAATTCGGCAGCCTCCGAGGAAGTTCAAGGTATTTGTTTCAAACTCAATAGTGAAAATTTAGGAGAAATTCAGACGAAAAACATGCCTTGTCATCACGTCCCGAAATTTTAAACACGGCAGATGTCGTGTCACGGGGATGTACTTCCTTCCTTCGTTAAAGCTCGTCGATTTAGCAGCTACTGCGGGATGCATCTTCCAGAGCGTCGTTCCAAAACTCTAATTGGCCGTTTGCCAATCAACTCTTTCGATAGTTTCAGCTCATATTTGGAAAGCCAAAACCGTTTCTGTAAAAAGCCTCCATTCGGTTGAGGAGATAAACTTGGGAACAGCACTTCTACTCCGGAGCATCTAACATTCTTCACTAGTATATATTTTTTAGCCAGGACAAGCCGTGTCCACTGGAAAATAAACTAATTTCATTGAGGCCAATACTCGATTTCGATGGATTACTTCGCGTTGGTGGAAGGCTTCAGAACCCTAACTTGGACTACGACAAGAGGCTTTCGATATTGTTACCCAAGGATTAAGCAGTCACAAGGGCAATCATCTTATATGTTCATGAGAAATATTTGCATGCAGGAACACACCCGTTGCTTGCCACATTGACTTTGGTGCACATCCTGGGTAGCCTGCCAGCAAATAGAGTGCAGCCTAATCCAGCGTTTCATACCACAGGAGGGAACTATTGTGAGTCATTCTATCATAAAACAGAGCCGTGTTTGTCTGCTTCTTCACAAAGGCGGCTCACTTGGAGCTCACAACGGATTCATTCATCGCATCAAACAATGATTGACAATGCTACAAGCTTTGTCGGTGCCAAAAACGAGCTAGCTGAGCTAAAGGAGCTATTCTTAAGCGAGCATCTTCCGATATGGATATCTTCCGCATGTTCAGCTGATGGGACCGCTTGGAAGTTCATCCCTCCGCGGGCCCCGCACTCGGGGATTTATGGGAGGCGGTGCCTCCATTATAAACCGTAATAAATTGCGAACTCGTGCCTATGAGATTTCCGCCATTCTTAAATCTCGTCCACTCTGTCGAGTTTTAGAAAGCTTAGAGAACCTGGAGATGCACCCGCCAGCGAAGTTGCTAAAGGGTTCCAGCGATTCCCTAAGCCCGAAGTCACTCATCTTTGCGAAGGCCGCCTCAGCAGGTGGCAATGGACCCAGATGGAAAAGGTGGAGTAGCGAGTACTTTTCCCTACTGCAAGAAAGAAGCATGTGGCGCATCGTTTTGCTGAAGGAGAACAATATTCCCCCTTTGAAATGGCAGCTTAGGTGCATCGAATAAATCATCTCTGGCAGCTATGGTCCGTACAGAAGCGACGGCTCTCACCAAGAGGGCCGTCGCCAAGCTAGCCGTTTTGCCCGTCGATTCCGATATAGTTAAAACCGTGCCTCTTCCAAGGGGTTGAGTATGTACGACAAAGTCGGCCAGCATCATGCCCCATAAGTGTGCCGCAGCACCAGGTACACTCTTCGTCGTTCTCTTTCCTTTCTATTGCTTATCTTCAGCCTTACTACCTTTCGTAAGCCTTGTGCTGCCTTGGTAATATATATATTAAAGTCAAGCTTTCCGATAGCCCGTTACATCTCCGACGAAAACAAGAATAATTTAATGTTCTTCATAATATTTGTAGCTATTCGTGCGCTTATTATTGATAGCCAAAAGATAGAATGTTAGTTTTTTTCCCCATAAACACAGCCTTCAGAAGTTAATTCCATTTTAAAGCAATAAAATTATGTAAGGGAAAATTAAAAAATGAATGAAAATTTTTTTAAGAATACATTTATTAAGCCGATTTGTGGGTCGTTCCTATCTTGATGACTTTTTCACGCGTCACCCCTGCTTGCAACTTAGATGTTTAACGACTGCTCTTTGGAAAGAATAGCTCTTGTACATGATTTTGGTGTCTTCCTGGTTCCTAAACTTTCGTTCTCTAAACATATTTCTTGTATGGTTAAGAAAGCCAGGGGCATGCTTGGATACATTAAAAGGTGGTCAAAGGAATTCGATTCTTCTTATGTAACGAAGACCCTTTTTACATCGTTAGTTCGTCCCTTATTGGAGTACGCTTCATGTGTCTGGAGTCCCCAATTCGAAGTACATAGTAACCGCATTTAATCTGTCCAAAATAACTTTTTACTTTTTGCCTTCCGAGGGATGTTGATGTTGGGATGTTGACCTAAGATTGCCGTCTTATTCTGGTAGACTTCTCTTAATTGGTGCTTGGTGTCGACTTTTTACATAAACTTTAACACGGTGATGTGGAGAGCCCCTACCTACAAGGCCTGCACAATTTCCACGTTCCCCGTCTAACATCTCGAACTTATATTCCACTAGTAGTTAACCACTGTAGGCGAGAGTTTGAAGTACATGAACCCTTTACGGTTTTATGTACTGATTACAATCATCTTTTTAGCAGTATAGAAGGTCTTCAAAACTTAAAAACTGTACTGCTTGTAGAATTAGCCCAAATTGTTTCTCGTTCTATTATTTATTTTCCTTCTCTCGAGTCTATCTAGAACGCGATCGTGCCGTACGTCACACGGCTGCGCTCCGTGGTCAGTTGGGCGGAAGGTGGCCGTTCAAAAAAAAAAGTATCTCTCTTTTCGATCTAGGAAGCCTCGGTTGCCAAATCCGGAGATTGCTCGCTTCCATTAATCCTATTCTGAGGTGCCAAATTTTATTGCGACGTTCACCACAGTCACCGGAATTGAAAAATAAAAATTTCAACTGTCAAGTTTAGGAGGCGTGGCTTTTGAAACCACACGCTCTGTTGATCCTTCGAATGCCATTCACAAAAAGGCTTTGAATTTACTCACCAATCGATTTGATAATAACGTTCTACATTTTCAGGCACGTGCAGGTAAAATTTGGATTAAAGGGTGTGGGGAAGGGAGCGACCAAGGGGCTTCGGGAGCTCAGCAATTGCATGTGGTCACATCTGTGAGCAATCCATACACTCAACACTTCGCAACAGAACTTGGATGGATTTCTTATTAACATCGTCGCACGATGCAAGCTGGACATGGGAAAATGGGAAGAGGATTTTTTCTATCAATGAGCAAATTACCTGGGATTCTATGGCGAGAGTTCTTGGAAAGGAGCTATAGGATGACGGAGAATTCGGATCAATCTTGGTAGCTCAAACACCAGGCCAGCAGGTGGGGGAAAACTTTCATAAATATAACTAAAATACATTTATTGATTCAGCTACGAACTCAAATAATCCGTTAGGTCTATTTCAGAGGGTTCATTATTTGTCAAAGTTTTCCTGACTTTGAAATTTAATTCAGAATCTTCGTTTCAAAAAAACAAAGAAGAGGCACCTTTGCCTAACCGCTTAATCTTCCATGAATTCTGATAAGGCAGTCCTCATTCATTGCAGGAGGCGAGCTATCGTGAAACATTCTCCGCTGTTGACTCATAGAATCATTGATTATCAGCCCCATTTTAACATAAATGCTACTAAACATCGTTCCACTACTTATTTCGCTCCGAAACCGATCAGAACGAATCGATCTTTTAATTGTTGATGGCCTGTTTATCGAAATAATTGCTACGAGACAAATGAAATTGGATAGCGCGTTGCCAACACTTCAGAACACCAATTTTGGTTGTCTTAGCTGTTATTGTCAAGGATCCCGCTGATCATACTGATGATGACACACTTGCTGCCGAGGTAAAGCGATTTTGGGATATAGAGTTCGTCACAGCCATCGTTATTGCCTAAAATCTTGCTGTGCAAGCATCTTCTCAAGAAAAATTGTATTTGATTGCGAATGGGCAATATTTTGTTCGTCTCTTGACGAATATTAGGTGATTGTTATTTCAAAAGCTATATAGCTAAACTATATAGGAACCCATCTTTGAAGGCTCTGCAAATTCAGTGTTTTTAAATTGAACACGAGGACTTATGTGAAAAAGCCACCTGCCTTCTTGTCTTTAAGAGCCATTCATCACCTCTGTCATGATGGAGCAGTATGCAGTATATACAATGTTGGTAATACTATTGATGTTGATAAAGCAAGATTTGAAATGTTTATAGATTCCTATACAGTTTCTGATGTCAACGAGGCATTTAATCGAAATTGAAAAATTTCGATGCCAGCAGTTTGCTACCCTGTAAAAGTGAACTTTTGCAACATTTTTTGCGGGCAAATTATATTTGCTGTATTTGGAATAATGCACATCAGAAGAAAACAACTATATACAAACCAGAAAATAACGGGTGGATGCTGAAAAGTGATCAATATCATTTTAAATGGTTTGAAGGTGAATAGTTACCAAATTATGTCTGTGACTCTCTAACAACTGTACCAGGTTTATAATTTTGATGTTACCATATTATTAAGGAAAAGGATAAGGATAATGAAGATATTGATGACTACGATGACCATAATTGAATAAACTTCATTGTACTTCATTGACTTTCGTTATGCATCTTTAAAATATTATTGTTGTTCGCGCCAAAAGGGGCTTATTTTCAAGAGGCAGTGTAATTCCACAAACAGCCTCAAAGTGTCCCGTTCACTCTTTCACTCCCTCTTCCTCCGGGCTTCCAAGACTGAGCTTCCAATCCGCTCTCCAAGCTAGGTTTAAGTGTTATGTATGTTAGTTCTAATTTACCGACAAACAAATAAAGATCTTCGACGCTCGTCGCGAAACACCATGAAAGTTTTTCCGTGTCTTATTGCGAGTGATTTCCAGACAAAGCCACCCCCTCCTGAACAATATAATTAAATTTTCCTCCTCCAGGCACATTAAAATTCCGATATAGAATTTTAATATGCCTGGCAACATGAAGAAACTACCGAAACTGTCTGGCTGTTAAGATAGTTATAGTTAGTTAGAGCAACATATATAAAATTCAGCTTTTATGTTATACCGTAAGTATAGTAACAATTAAATATATTTTAAGGGTGTCAGGCGGAGGATTGCAACCGTATGAAGTGTGGTTTTCGACAAGGTGACTTCTATTATTGCCATAAGTAAAATATTGACATAAGTAAAATAAATAAAAAACCGAGTTTTATATCATTCTAAATTTGAGACACAATTTTACACACCTATATTACCTGTTACCTGCCAAAGCAACCGCGACCCAAGTTTCATAGGTGGGGATCGTTCTTACCTGTGTTGAGGACATACATTGAGAAACTTATAGCTTTTATACTTTGCCGTAGGTCTGGGGACCGCTGGCTCTTGTGTTGGCGCAAAGTTGGCAGCCTCCGAGGAAGTTCAAGGTATTTGTTTCAAACTAAATCGTGAAAATTCGGATGACGAAAAATATGACTTGTCATCACGTCCCGAAATTTTAAACCCGGCAGCTGTCGTGCCACGGGGATGTACTTCCTTTCTTCTTTAAAGCTCGTCGATTGGCAGTCCCTGCGGGATGCTTTTAAGGGTCTACCAAAGTGTCGTTCCGCAACTCTAACTGGAGCCGTTTGCGATTAAATTTCATCGATCTGCAAATTCATCAACTCTTTCGATAGTATCAGCGCATATTTGCAAAAAATATATTGGTTCATTTCCAATTGGAAAGCCAAAACCGTTTCTGTAAAAAGCCTCCTTTCGGTTGAAGAGATAAACTTGGGAACACTGTTGACTTAGCCAATTAGTATAGATTTTTTATCCAGGACAAGCCGTGTCCACAGGAAAACAAACTAATTTCATTGAGGCCAATACTCGGTTTCGATGGATTACTTCGCGTTGGTGGAATGCTTCAGAACTCAAACTTGGACTACGATAAAAGCCTCCGATATTGTTACCCAAGGATCAAGGATCAAAAGAACTCAAATTCAGACTAGAAATGTCATACAATACAGCTAGAAGAATGTTAGAACAAGCTAAAGCAGATTGAAAATTAAGATACGATAGGAATACTAATAATTTTGATTTAAAAATAGGAGATAAAGTATTTCTTCAAAATGAAACAGGTCATAAGTTAGATAGTCGATACAAAGGTCCTTACGACGTATTGGACATAGGATTAAATGATAACATAACCATTAACATTCGAAATAAGAAACAACAGGTAGTACATAAAGATAGGCTCAAAGAGCAAAAATAGAATTTAAAACAAGGCAGTCATTGCCATATTTTTAATATGAAAAACACAAAATCGGTCTGATTAGCCACAAAAAAAATATATAAATAAATACTTAATAAAGACATAGATATATTTGAATTTTTATAATTTCAAAAATAATAATTTGTTTTCCTTTATTCAATTAAAACTTAATATCATCAAGCATTTTACTTCATGTAAAATGATAAAATTATTATATAATTTATAGAAAATAACTTCATTTTATTAAGTTATTTTTTAAAAGGAGGCAGGTGTAGTATGTGCATATATTTTAGCAACATTAAGTTGCACCAAATAAATAAATAAACTCAAGTGGACGTGAAATAAGATCATCCACTTATGCACCCAGACGCCAAGTCAGCATTCTCACGCTGATCGCGATCAAAATATTCATAATATTCTCACGCTGACCGCGTGCAATACGTATATATGCACATAAGACTCTCTTTCTCTCTCAGCCTTATACATAAGAAATATATATATGTTGCTGCTCTTCTGCCGCTGCCAATGGCAGCGCAGTCGCATGCCCTTATTATGTACTTAGGCTAAGTCCAGAATTATGTTGAATAATGCCCTATTCCCACACAGTTCCATCTGCCGTCCCCCATCCGTTGGGCGGATGTTCCATATGATTTTCTCCATCCGAACGTTCTCATTTCGTTCCACATCCGTTGTACATCAAAATTTGATGTACTTTTTTCTTTGACTTTTAACTCAGAATTCTTCTGTTGAAATTTTTTAATTGAGAATTGGAACAATTTAATTGGAACATATGAAATGGATCATATGAAATGAAACATTTTGATTGGAACATATGAATTGGAACATAGGAATTGTTGAACAGGTGGAAAATTTAAGGTTCCGCATCAAGATATATAAAAGTTCAGCCTGAAGAT
>VNJQ01006131.1:0-44557 GCA_008042515.1 Drosophila truncata | reverse complement strand
CTGCAACTGGAGCTCAGCGACAGGCTCTCCAAGGAGTCCCACAAAGGCGGTACTGCGACGAGCACATCCCAGCAGACCACACCCTCGGTAACAGGTGTAGCCCAGAAAACACCAACCGCAAGGGAAGGCGCCGACCAGACCAGGCAACAAAACCCATTCTGGCAGAAGGTCCTGCCAAATAGCAGGAGGCCGCAAGAAGCCTGCTTCAGGTGCGGAGAAAAAGGGCACAAACACAACAAGTGCTCGCAGGGCAAACCCAAGTGCATAATATGCACCAGGGCTGGGAAATCCAGTAGAGACGCCGAACACTCGACACTGAGCAGGTCTTGCCCTGAGTATCGGAAGGCCGCCAGCAACAGCCACAATGGTTAAGTTCCTGCAGCTTAACCTGAACCACTGCAGAGCAGCCCAGGACCTGCTCTCCCAGACGGTCGCTGAGCAAAAAGTGGACGTTGCGCTGTTGAGCGAACCATACAGGGCAAAACCAGAAGGTGTCTGGCACCAGAGCGCAGATGGCGGATCAGCCATTTGGAGCTGCGGACAGCCGCAGGGATACATATCCCAAAGAGCATCCAGAAATGGATACGCCAGAGCGAGATACCAGGACATTACTGTGTATAGCTGCTACATAGCGCCGAGTGTACACATTGACACATTCAGGGAAATTGTCCAAGAGATCGCCCAGGATGCGCAGGGAAGGTCACCGGTTCTTATTGCAGGCGACTTTAATGCATGGTTCACAGAGTGGGGTAGCTCCCGAACGACTCCACGGGGGACTATACTGTTTGACGCGCTGGCGCCGCTAAATGTCGGTCTCCTCAATGATGGACTCAGATGTACATTCAGGAAGACAGGCCGGGAGTCGACCATAGATCTGACCTTCGCAAGCCCGGAACTGACCAGGAACTGTGTCTGGAGAGTCGCAGACATATACACGCACAGCGACCACGCAGCGATCCTCACGCAAATCACGCCCAGAATGCCTGCACCAATAGGCCGGCAAGTAACCTACAAGGTGCAAGCCCTGGACACAGAGGTACTACTTGTCCACATGGACGGCGTCAGCACCGACGCTGAAGCCAACCAGAGGGCGGAGCAAATAGCCGCGAGGATCAAGGCAGCCTGCGACGCCGCAATGGAAGAAGCTGTCAAAGAAGGAAATGGACGGAGGCCAATACCATGGTGGAACGAGGAGATTGCCGATGCCAGGCGATTCTGCCTGTCTGCCAGGCGCAAGTGTCAGAGGAGCAGAGGGCGAGCAACCCAGGAGCAATGCGAGCTGCACTTCAAAGCAAGGAGGAAGGCGCTAAAGACCACCATCAGGATAAGTAAGGCAAGGTGCTTCCAAGCACTGCGCGATGCGGCCGATGCGGAACCATTCGGATCGGCCTACAGGATGGTAATGGGTAAGCTTAAGCTACCTGCCATGTCCAGCTGGAGTCTATAGTGTCTACGCTGTTTCCTGCGCAGCCGCCAATAACCCATCCGGGCACAGAAGAGGGAGAAGTAGTTCCAACCTGTGAGGCCGAAGTCCTAGCAGCAATAGCCACCATAAAAACATCCAAAGCCCCCGGGCCGGATGGAATCCCCAACGTCGCGCTCAAAACAATAGTGACGGCATTCCCGAATCTATTTGTGGAGCTGTACAACGCGTGTCTCACCCAGCGGAAGTTTCCCAATAATTGGAAACGCCAATCCCGAAACCAGGAAAGCAGGACGATAACCCGTCCTCATTCAGACCGCTGTGCATGCTCGACACGCTGGGCAAGGTATTTGAGCGCATCATCTGCAACCGCCTGGAGAAGGAGCTGAATGATCGCGGAGCCCTCTCCGAACGCCAATACGGGTTCAGGAAGAAGCGAAGCACAATCGACGCCGTCCGTGAGGTAACACAACTGGCTGCAAATGCCATAGAAGGAGACAGGTGGCAGGGAGGCGCAAAGGAGTATTGCCTGGTCTGCATACTTGACGTCAAAAACGCCTTCAACTCGGCAAACTGGAGCCTAGTGCTACAGGCTCTCCAACGCAGAGGGATCCCTGGCTACCTCATTCATCTGATAGCGGACTACTTTAAGGACCGCGTACTCATGTACAGCTCGGACGTCGGAAGTCACGAGTACCAGGTTACAGGAGGAGTACCCCAAGGGTCAGTACTGGGACCAATGCTCTGGAACGTCATGTACGATGACGTACTCAGACTGGGCCTACCAGACGGCTGCACAGTGGTGGGTTTTGCTGACGACATTGCACTGGTAACGGTCGCAAAGCACCTCGGCGATGCTACCCACAAAGCCAGCAGCTCAATCGACGCTTTGACGAGATGGCTTACAAGCAACGGGCTCGCGCTTGCTGAGCACAAAACCGAGGCGGTGCTCATAAGCAGCAGAAAGGTGGTAGAAAGGGCACAGATCAGAGTGGGCTCAACCACCATTGAGTCAAGCCCTGCCATTAAATACCTCGGGGTTATGATCGACCATAGGCTCTCATTCAAAAACCACCTGGCGTATGCAGCATCCAAAGCCTCCAGGACAACATCGGCCATCGCCAGAATAATGGCCAACATGCGAGGGCCAAAGCAACTCAGCAGGCGTCTTATCTCCACTGTAGTTTCCTCGACGATCCTCTACGCAGCACCGATATGGGCCGACGCGATCCGTGTACAGACGATGTGCCTTGCGCATAGCAAGTTGCTATTGCGCGGTATCCGACGAAGCCGCCGTTGTAGTCGCAGGAACGATACCGATCGATCTTCTAGCAGCAGAGAGAAGGACGGGACACACCGGCAGCAGTTCCCAGAGGGCTTGTACCTTAGAAGCCTGGCAGCGGAGATGGAGCACGGCAAACACTGGACGATGGACGCATAGGCTGATCCCCAGCCTGGTACCCTGGGTCGCAAGAAGACATGGACAGGAGGACTTTTACGTCACGCAGATGATCACCGGCCACGGATGCTTCAAATGGTATCTCTGCAAGTACAAGCATGAGGAAGACCCCTACTGCGACCACTGTGGAGGTCCAAACATAGAGGACGCGGAGCATGCATTCTTTCGATGCCATCTCTATACGAGTACACGTGCAGTCACGGAAGCAGCGGTGAGCTGCCAACTAACACCCGAGAGTATCATACCCTGTATGCTACGCAGTCCATCAAACTGGATTGCTGTCGCCAACATGGCAGCGACAATTTTGAAGGATCTGAGGCGCCGGGAACAGACCCGACGTGCCGAGAGCACGAGCTGAGCGGCAAGCTAACCGCCGTCTGCCCCCGCGAAGTATAGCCTTACGGCAGTCCCGCGGGAGCGGAATCATTTCCATCTTCTCTTCTCTATCTTTCCTTGTTGTTATAAGCCCACTCCACACTGTCAACCTTCCCATTAAACATCCATGTATAATAAAAAAAAAAAAAAAAAAAAAACACATATACACACCGCACAATGCATTATAACCCAGCAAATGTTCCCACCTTATTCCTTTGTATTCACTGCCGAAAAAAAAATCTCCTTGATATGGGTGCCAGGATATTGCAACATTACGGGAAACGAGTTTGCAGACCAAGCTGCTAAGGAAGCTACTAAACTTCCATTAATACTGGAAAAAAACCATACCACAACAAATACGCTTAAATACATTAGCAAATATATGAAATCCCAATATGACTTTATCTGGAACCACACATCCCTACACTACAAACTTATTAACCCAAAAAACAGAACGAAATCGACCTTTTAAGCCCAACAGCTTCTCGAATGGACATAATCAAATTTATGAGACTTCGTATCGGACACACCAAATTGACACACAGCTACCTATTTGACAAAATCCCACCTCCTACATGCCAACACTGCAATCAACATCTAACCCTAACCCACATATTCCCTGAATGTTCTCTTTACGTTGAACACAGAAATAATTTCCTTCTAAATACCCTAGAAAATATTGTAAACCCAAAAAACGTAGAAAAAACTATAGAATTTATGAAATCCAGCCAACTCTACAATAATATATAATAGTATAATATTATTATTATATGGTAAATCTTTTTTTTTTAGTAACTAAAATTATTTCAGTTTTTTACATATTTCATCGTAATCAAACATAGCACCTAATGTTATCTAGTATAAGTACATTCACTTAACAAAAATTGTCAATTACTAAAACATAGTACATAAGCAGAAGGCCATAGTACATAGCTATTGCTTAGAAAAAAAACATTAAATTTTTCACACTTTGTAATTGTGGATAATTTCTCTAGCACGCAGACACCCTCGTGGTTTTAACTATTATTCAGCGGACTCGCCGCGCTCACCCGCTGCTGCTGCTCGTCGGTGTTTGGGTGTCCTTTGTCTTCGGTGTCCGGCTCGTGATCCTGTTCCTCGTAGTCCTTTGGTGCTCGTAGTGTCCTGGTCCTTGTCGTTGATCTTTGTCTTGGTTTTTCTTGCTCACTGGTATTACTTGTCTGCTTAAGGGTTCAACGGAGAGTGTTCGCTGCTCTAATTGTCAGCTCGGCCGTGACCCAATTCCGCCGTCACTTTCGCATTCCGGCGCCTGCGCCGTAGGCCCTCTGCCCCGATCGTGCTCTTCTTGGCTTCTCTGCCAGTCTCCGATTGGCGGCTTGTTGTTTAATCCAATGTTCCGGTCCTTGGTCGGTGGCTCTGCCGTTCCGTCCAGTTCCTCTAGCCTGATGTTGATGGCGGGGTGACTGATGTTGCCCGGCGATGTTGGCTGGCTGTGTCCAGAGATGTTGCTGCCAGTGATGTCCAGCGATGTTGCTGGCGGAGTGTTGTGTACTTAGCCTATCAAACCTAATCTAATCCCTTAATCCCAAAATAGCCTATCTTATATCTATTTATTTACATATTATTTACATTATTTACATGTTATTGTGACCTCGTCACAGGCGTCATGTATTATCAGCAAACGACCCAGCATATGTACTGCCAAGAGGGATTGCCGCCAGCAAATTAGTAGAGCACATCCTCTGGCTTTTTAGACCTCTATTTCTACACGGTTGCCGAGACAAGTGGTTATCAGAGCCGGATGGATATAGGAAGAATCTAACCTTCCGTATAACGGAAAGCGTCAGATCCTTCTTCCATACAATGATCTAATTGTGAAGATGCTGTTGCGAGAGATGCATGAATAAAACATGCATTGCGGAGTACAATCAAAACAATGGCCAGGAGCATCATACACAGTTATGTCACATGTACAAGAGACCACCCAAATTGATGCAAGAAAACATGGGCAATTTACCAGCTGACCGAGTAACACAGACTCGGTCGTTCTTCTTTCTCTGGACTACTGCGGTCCCATTTGGATTCATCATAAAATCCGTGGAAGAGACCAGATAAGGCCTATATTGCAGTGTTCTGCTGTTTTGTCACTAATGCAGTACATCTGCAGTTAGTCAGGGACCTAACGACGGATGCCATCCTAGCCGGTTCGTCGGTCCTAATAACCAGTTAAAACTTTTTTTCACGGAAAAGGAGAATTAGTATCCAGGTTTAAAAAAACATTTTGGAATCAGTGGTCAATGGAATATCCTCAAAAACTCCAAATGGAAAACCATGTCGCAAAATATCAAGGAAGGAATACTGGTATTTCTAAAAGAAGACAACGTGTCGGTAATGAGCTGGCCAATGGGAAGGATCGTAAAAGCATTTCCGGGCAAAAACAGCCAGGTCCGAGTAGTAGTCGTTAAACGGCATCAGGCATATTCAAATGACCAGTTACTCGCTTGGCACCCTCCAAACAGCTCCATTGAAGACACAACTCGGGTAGAAGGTTTCCCTACGCAGAAAAAAAATGTTGCTGCCGATGCTACTCATTCTTCCATTAGCAATTGTCCAATCAATAAGCGTGACTCATTTTTCGAATGAAATATTTACCGAACGGCTCGGCACCTCAAGAATGGAAATCTCAGATAGGACGATAGTCGTAAATTATGACTTAAAACTATAGTGGAGCGACATGAGTAAATTGTCAGCCGGAATATCGGAACTCAAACACAAGTGTTCAGAGCTACGAAACGTCAATAACTGTAGTTTTATTATATATTAATACTAGAAAACCCGGCGAACTCCGTTTCGCCACCAGATGGCTTTATTTCTTTTGGTGATTAAAAGATGAAGAAATTTTTTTTGTTTTGTATTTGAAAAGAAAAATTTTGCTTCATTTCACAACAGTAATGAATTCATTTCAACTACAAATAAAGTCTTATTTACTTGAAGTTCTCTAAGTAAATGGAAGTGAATACAAAGTAATTACTGAATCGAACGTGTCCGCAAATTATACGTTACATTGAAGTGCTCTTTGGTAAACAACATTTTTTGTTTTTTGGTCTGACGTTAACACTAACAAAGCAACCTGCATTGAGTATGATCGAGTCGGATCGATCAGCCTCGCTCAAACCCAAAAAACTCAAAAAGTGGTTCTCACGAACTGGTTCGTTTGATCTTCGTGAACAAAACGAACATTTCGTACAACTGATTTGATTGCTCTGCTTACTGATTCACACTGATTGTTGCATACCGGTGTGATGATCGAAAAGATTGTACAGAAAAATACCACCGAGTCCAACGATGCAAACGAAAGCTCGACATAGATCAAATTGCGTTTGATTTGATTGTGAGTGAAGCAATTAGATCGAGAATTGCCTGCGAAGATGTGTTTGTGTGTGTAGTTTGTATGTACAAATTTGTATGCGGTAAATTAACTAAGAAATCAATTCATTTATTTCTTCAGTTTTATTATTACTTAAAATTAATAAACAAATGTAATGCTTAAAATAATAGTTCTTCATTGGTATCAAACTTAAACAAATGTATTGCTTAAAATAATAAATAAAATAAATAATTGTGTAGATGAGTTTCGGCTTAGGCTGATGTCAGAGTGGGAGCGAGAAGCGATGCGATAATATTGGGCAAGAACGAGCAATAAACCTCTGCAACCTTTTTCATATGCAAACGCTTGAAAGATGACAGAGTGAGAGCGAAGCGAGAAGCGAGTTCAAGCGATAAAGCGAGAGCAAAGCGAGAGAGCAGTTTGCAACCTGCTTTATCGCTTTAAATCGCTCAGAACGTACAATTGTTTTGTTGCATTCCGAGTGCTATTTACAGGATTCTCATGCGTTTTCTTTCCTTTTTACTGAAAATTTAATTAATTTAATTAATTAATTAAAAAACTTTTCTGGATGCTTTCATAAGTCATTATACAAATTTGCGAACTCTCCTTTACTGTCCCTACTGTAGTTCAGCGGGTGGACGCCCACTTTTTTTTAATACAATTAATGAATTAATTAATTGTTGCACTGGAAGCGAAGAAATCTTTGTCCGAATCCATTACGATCAAATTAATAACTGAAAAAAACAATGTAGCTCGCATCTCACAAAGCTTTCACTCTGCCACCTTCTCGCTTTGCTCAGCGCTTCTCTCATCGCTTCGCTTCGCTTCTCATAATCATTCAATGCTGCTCACACAAAGCGTTCGATCGAAGAAAATCATGACGAACCAGGCACTAGTGATTGGAACTGAATGTTCGCTTTGAAGACGCTTGCTTGCGATCATTCATGATCGTTGAAGCAAAGTTTTGCGTCCCAAAAATTTTGAGTCAATGATCGGTATGATTGAAAAAATTTTGATCGTTGCAGTTCTCTGTTGTGGGTAGATGTTGATATAATTTATTTTATTTTATTGTTAAGTTTAATTTAATTTTTAAGTTTTTTATTTGAAGTCTTAAAAAGAAATTAACATCAGTCAGCCGCACGAGTTGGTTTCCCAACTGGCGAACTGGAAATTGCAATCGTTTGAAGTCAAACGGAAGATCAGTCGGATTCATTGTTATTCGAGGAATACATACACTTTCACCTGCGTACTTTCCATTGATAATGGTGCCAAATTCGGCATGTCTTTTTATCGAAAGTCGAGTACCGTTGCAAAGTCGCGGTGGATTCAAATTACGCAATATCATAATAACTGTACCAACTTTGAGTTGCAAGTTATGTGGTGGAAATCCTGGTAAGTCCAGAGAGTTCAAAAACTCTGTTAGATAATTTACTACATCATCGGGATTTGTTATGAAATCAACGGATTTGTATATCACCAAATCGCCAGGAATTTTTGTTTGAATGGTGGAATTCAGTGCTTGTACATCATTATTCTTTGCGGCAAGAATTACTCGTTCACTCAACCAAGCATAATTCTGATAATTCTCACTAATGTTTGGGAAAACTTTTTTAATAAGTGCTACGGCGAGATACAGTTAGTAAATGTGCTGAATAATTACCTCCGACAACGAAGATCACCACACGATATAGTCGGAAATGTGGCAAACTAGTTATTAAGCGTGCTGGACTCAAAATACACCCACGACATGTTCAAAGTCATAAATGTGGTCAAGTCCAACGAAAATGTATTGAGATGCACTTAAAAAATCAAACATCAATTCTTGACTCTACTATAAACGTAGTCAGAGAGAGCCGTTCAGCCACCAACGAACTAGCTGTCGAACTAGCTGTCGACTAGCTGTCGACTAGCTAGTGTGCTCACTGACTCACAGACCTATAGAGCTTCAAGCTGTGTGCAGGGGAATATATCCCACCGTGCACTTTCAAGGAACGGGCATGTTATCACTTGCCCCAGGCTGCACTGAACACAATTCAAAAATAAGCGTAATCACATTCAGCACCATGGTCAGTGAAGCGAGGGTTACATATATTCGTTTGGGCAATATAACAAATATTGGCATACAAGAGACACCCGAGCCAGTCAAAGGAAATACCGCCACGGAATCCAACCTAGACGAACTAGACGCTTTATGAGATCAGCTGGCCAAATCGCAGCATCATCAATTGAACACGTAGGTCCAACGGCCGGAAGAATGCTCAGTCGCGGCAATACTTAGTTATAAGGAATAATATTTTGGACACACCACATATTACATATGTAACTCTTCAGTCGCAGCAACATGCATAAATAAAGCATCGATTACCAGGTCAAGCGCATATACATATACAGGAAGGAAAGTGGGGCAATGGTCTCAGTTCCGTCTATATATAGCAATAAGGCACTATAACCATCATTACTTCTAATTCTAATTCTGTAACATAAGCATTTTGTTATTCCGTGTTTATCTATTAATTCTGATTGATTAATGAAACCAGTAAGTGTTATCATTTAAACAGAAGCTTTACTCATTCATCAGAGGCTGTCGCTGAGACCCTCATTCAATTCAACCAACTATCTGCCAGGTATTTAAGCCTCCTCACAAACTAAACAAATAACAAATAAAATAGGTTTATTTTAGGTTTATTTCTTAAATAGTCCGGTGCGTAGTTATTTGTACTCCTGTATAATCTGATATTGGGTGCACGACGGAGTTGGTTATTTACATTTAGCATCAACGGCGAATTAATAAATAAATAGTATTCCAGTATCCAGTTCGATCAAATTGACTTAAATTTAAGTTTATAAAATTTTCTTGTTCGATTATCTTTTCTGGCCGACAATCCTGCGCCCATCACTAATGATCGTTTTCGCTCTTGAATAGCTAAAAAAAAACTGAACAAATTATTGATCATGCAATCCTCCGTGCAAAAATCTTCGGCAGCCTGGAAGCAGTTGCAAAACTTTATTCAAAATGGCATCACCTCCCTAGAAATTTCCGTTCTTTCTATTGGGAATAGGTATTGTATTGTATTGTTTATTTGTGATCCACGAAACTTTCAAGGCTTACGCTCTCATTATGGAAGCAATCCATCCGAAATAAAACCGAAATTCCAATATGGCGAGAGCTTGATTCCTTTCTTGCGGGGCGCCTCAGAACTCTCGAGACTTTAGATTCGATTCAACCTCCTACGGTACGACTCCGTCCTTCCAAACAGGTAGCCGCCAAAGTGGGTTCAACGCGTCAATTGGCTTAGTGAATCTCGCGTGTAAACATTGACTTATCAAATTTATTCAAAATGGGAAGAGAAATTAATAAAAAAGAAATAAAAAAATATATTTAACTCAATTGAGAACAAATCGGCGTGCAAAGTGTGTGGAGTTTAAAACTTAAATTCTTTATTAGTTGTTAAGCTAAACTCCAAATAAGTGAATTTAAAAGAAAACTATTCATTTTTTAATTAAAATAATATATAGTAGTTTAAAATTTAAAAAATTCACGTTTAAAATTTTAAGAAGTTTTAAGAAGTACCACTGTGCAACGAAACGAAAACAAAGTATTGAAAAGACTTTTTTCGCTGACTTTTTCAGTCAATCGGTCTTTTAATGAGTCTCTCTGCGCGAGCGTCACTCGAATCTCTCACTGAGCGATGTTCGGTAAACGAGAGTTTCATGATCGGCTCATCGTAATGCGTTCAACCGAAAACCGAAACAAAAAGAAACAAAGTCTGCTGCTCAGAGAGAAGCCGAAACGGCAGGCTTTTTTTCGGTTGTTCTCGCGAACAGAGCGTAACGAAAAAAAAACGGTTAACAGTTATTTGCAAGCTATGGTAGCAACACATAAACGAAGCAGATTTACATTCCCAAAGAGTGGGATCACACTCTGTTGCAACCAAGCCATGTCTCCTTTAGTGTTCTGATTAATCCTGATTCTTCTAGGTCAGTATCCCCGCCGATCCACAGGATTTCATTGTTCTCCCCGCGAGTAAAATTTCATACCAAGCCCTTCAGTTAGTGGGTTCCATACGAAGACATGAAAGGAAATCGTTCCCGAAGTAAACTATCCTACCCATGTAGAGTCTCTACGGAAATGCCACCGTTTTGTTAGGCTTAGCGCCGAGAAATAGTTCCAGGCAGTCATGGACAAGAAGTACTGCATCAATTGCTTGGCCCACCACCATTTTTAAAGATCTTGTAGCAGTGACGATCAATGCTAGTTTTGTGGTCAGGATTACCACACACTTCTACATTTCGACGAACGAACAGCGTATCTAACTCTCTTCCGAGACGAACCCTCCGAATCACCACACACTTTTACATGTCGACAAACGCTCAGCGTATCCAACGTTTTTCCGAGCCAAGCTCTCCTAATATGCATGCTGCGCAAGGGGGAGAGAATGTTCGCGCTAAAAGAGGCAGTGTAACTCCGATATCATATAATATAAAAGACTCCCGTAGGCTCTCTGTCTCCCTCTGCCTCCGGACTTGCAACACATAGAGCATCCGATGCGCTCTTCCAGCCGCGCAAAACCCTAAATTTCTGTTTGTATTTTTAGGGAATTTCAGGTTAAGCCCCCCCCCCCCCACTCAAGAGCTCGCCAGGTCCTCTTGGTACATTTACAGACAAAAAATAATCATAAATAAAATAATAGTTGATAACTTAGAGTTCAGGTTAATTTTGTATAATAATTTGGTTTAAGGAATTTATTAAAAACATATATAATAAATTAACAATATGTAATAAGATGTTCATTATACGCAATATACGTTGACTAGGGATGTCCTTAGGCCGTTTTCAGATCATGGCAACGTTTAACCTATAAAATAGATAGAAAAACCAAAATTGTTTATTTAAATATTGGCAATAAGGTCATTAAAACAAGAGAATTACTTAACTTCGGTGGCGAAGTTTAAATAACTATATAGTAATTAAACCAACCATAACAATGTTACTAATACCGACGTTTTTTATATATTGAAAATGTAATGATTTTTGTTGATGGCGCGAGACTCTACGGTTGGCTTTTGAGCCACATCGGCCTTTACCTCACTTTATAAACTTTACCTTCGCTTTTGCAAGCTCGAGTCTCACCTCGTGCTTTCTTCTTATGTTTTCGGATATAACCCAAAATTTGTGAAATTGGAACTAAGTTAAAAATGAATCAGAGGTAAAACGAATTAATTGGAATTTAAGTGCGACTGAAAAGACATATTAGATCCATTACAAGGTATAAAGGGTTATCTGTAATGTTTTCTCTAGTTTAAATTTGATTAATTGATAAAAAATTTTTTTTTTTTAATAAGAATTAAGATCTCAGTATATGAGGAAAATTATGGATAGGGAAAGAAAATCATTATCTTTAATCAACGGCAACTCGCAGCTAACGTTTGTTTCAGCCTAAACCAAGTCGGAGATCGATCCTTATCGTTGGATTTAACTGAATAAGTGACAGTTGAGCGATTACTGCATAATATTAGGTTGTTTGGTAATGACATACCGGTTTTTACATTCAAATTTCGCGCTTCTCTTGTGAAGTCAAATATAATCGTATCTGGCAATGCTGTATATCGTTTGAAAGGTATTGGCATCACCTTTAAAAGGACATATAGTTTGTGTACATAAGCTTCCACGTTAAAAAATTACAAACTATTGTAATGGTGTTCACAGTCGCAGAAATTCAGGCAATTTTGAAATTTTATTTCGCACAGGGGAAAACTGCTGCGGAATGTCGAAGACAGATTATTGATGTCTTAGGAGATAACAAACTTTCGATTTAAACCGCCGAACAGTGGTTTAGGCGATTCCGAAGGGGCAATTTTGATACCGAAACACCCAAGCCTTCCGGAGGACCAGTGACCGTTGATCGAGATGGTCATGTGCAACTAAGCAAGGAAACCGTCCATAGGCATTTAAAGTCAAAAAATTTAACAAAAAAGCTCCACCTTATAGTCCGGACATTGCCCTAAGCTATTACCATCTGTTTTTGGCCATGCAAAATTTATTTTTTCGTCAAAAATCAATAAAGAACCCGGTATGTCATTACCAAACAACCTAATATCATTTGTTTTGTTTTTATTCTTGCCTACTGTATTTGCAAGCATATTCTCTCCGAGCTATTTCTCTCAAATGAAAGGAATAAATTATTGATACGAATTATTTTTAAAATCCAAAACTAATTAAGATTTTAATTCAATTCATCTAATCGACATTTCTTTTACCTGTAGGGTTAGCATAACGTTCCAATTGTATGAAATTGATGCTAGTCAACTAGCAACTATCTTGAGGAAATCTTAATTATTATCTAAATTTAAATATTGATCTGCTTCTTATATGATTATTTAGCCGCCACACCTATACTTACAAATGACTACTATGCTAATGTTTAAGTATTTAAATACTAAGAATATTTTAGAACAAAAGATAAAAATCATGAATACCTAATACCAATTACCCAAACCAAATTAAATTAGGTGGGACTCCAGCTTCGATTGTATAGTTGTCGAATGTTGTTGGTTGTACCTCACTGTGAAGACTTTGTCGTATTTAACCAAAGGTATACAGGTATTATAATTTTATACGAGTGCGTTTTTCTGTAACAGGCAGAAGGAGTCGTGGCAGACCCCTAAAAGTTACTTAAATATTGGTCAGGACTACACAAGGAGTCCGTCAGTCTGTTCATCTGTTTGTATGAACGCCTAGATCTTGGAGACTTTAAGAGCTAGGGATAAAAAAAGGGATTTAGATTTCTTATATCTGCACACAGTTTAAAGTTTTTTTTTTAATTTTTGCTGCTCCCCTTTTTGAAAGAGCTATTTGAAAAAACCCGTATGTCTCCTAAATTTATAAAGTTATGTAAACCATATTCAAAACTTTTGTGTATTTTATTTTATGCGATATTGCCATAAATACATATACATATGATGTATACAAAAGGTAGCCCAGGCAGAGGGCTTCAAATAAATCAAAACGTTCATAATACATTTTAGTGTTGTTCACATTTTTATAAAATCAAGATGATTGGTGGTGAGCTGACTTAGCAGCAGTCTACCGAAACGTTCATTAGAATTTTTGCAAGTTGTCTAGAGTTAAATTCACGGGGAGGACCGCCCCAAGTCAAAGATTTAATATTTTTAGGAAACAATTTTTTTTTAATTTTCGAATTGTATTGCTTATTGTAGTTAATCGCCGTTCAGCTTACAGCTTTTCCATCTTCTAAGCGCCTGTCCTCTTTTATTTTCCTCTCTTCTTCAACGAATACAAGCAAAAAAAAAAAAAAAAAAAAACAAGTGTGTCATTTAATCCAGCCACACCCACAGGGTACAATAGTCAATCACTTTGCTTTGCTTAGCGATAGTCCCAAAACCGAAAAGAAAAAACCTACACTAAAACCCAATATCACAAAACTCTGAATTATTGCAAGCGTACAGTATATGCCCATTATCTTAACAATGTCTCCGATAAGGATATTGTACGCGAGCTCAAGTCACAAGGAGTGGTAGAAGTATACAAGTGTCTCCCACTGGTGTAGTCCAGCTCACCTTTGACCGGTACAGCCTCCCAACCAATATTAACATCTTTTGGCATCCAGCTCGGATAAGGGAATACGTCCTAAACCCAATGAAGTGTGGGAATTGTCATCTTATTGAACACCATGCCAAACATTGCAAAGGGAGATTATGTGACCCATGCGGACTCCCTACTCACCAATCGATCGCATGCACACGTACATTCTGCGTTAACTGCAAAGAAAACTATGCTGCCAGCAGCAAAGACTGTCCATAATATAAAGAAGCAAAAGAAATACTCATAATTAAAACCAAAGAGAAATGTACAATGTACGAAGCCAAAAACTGAATATTTTACACATCAACCACAACAACTAATACACGTTAAAAATACATACTGCAACAAAAAATCCGACCACTTCGACTGTCGTAAAAAACTCAGTACTAATAAGAGACTCAACAAAAGATGAAGAAATTGATAACATAACAGGAAAAACCTTTGGGTCCAAAGGCATAGGAAGCGAAAAAACAACAGCTCTAAAAGAACACACTAACCCTACTAATAACCCAATACAAGAAGAACAAATGATAATAAAGGCTACTCAATAAAGCAAAAAACAAAAATAACTCAATACTTTCTGATACGGATAGTACCGGAGAAGATTTTGAGTTGTAGTGGTAGCAAAGTGTATCAGATACTCCCCTCCCGATTACAGCTTTCGCTATCACCTACAATAATGACATGCATTGTAAGATGCATGTCATGCTCATTACTGAGCTTGAAGCGAGAGCAGTGGAAGTAAGAGAGACTATGAAAGTAAAATAAAACCAAAATATTATCTTAAATAATGCAATGACACTAAACATATTACAATGGAACAAAAACGGATATAATATAAACTTTATAATCTCTCCTTGCTAATAAAAAATCAAAACCCAAACATAATAGCATTACAAGAAACTCACCAAAAAAAATAAAATTAGAATATTTAACAAACCCAAACATTTTTCTCTTTACGAAAAAAATGACACAGGTTTACAAGACCCTAAAACCAGCAGAGAAGTAGCCCTGCTTATCGTAAACACCATCCAACACAATATAGTAAACTGTCAATCAAATATTCTAAACATAGCTGCCGAAATCGAGACCGAAACTCCCTTTATTATCATTAAATTCCTTCATAGACGTTGATGCACTACTGTCAGTACACTCAAATGGCCCTTATGAAACCAGCCACGTGCCTGTTAGGGTTAGAAAAGAATACGAGGAAATGAACTACCGGCGTGCTGCCTGAATGTTTGCTTGCATGCGTACTAAGTGAGTTAGGATTAAAGTTTTTAGGTTAGGAAGACTATCTTCATGTGAAATTATTGAATACAAATCATTATAACTTGCACACAGTATTCTAAAGGGTTCATGCAGTTTAAAGGAAGTTCTACAATGGCGCCAAACTAAGGGTATATAGGATATAGTATATCTACTCGGTACGTGGAAATTGAGCTGACCTAACAAGTCAGTACTTTCCACGTCGCCGTGAATAAGGTTATAAATAAAAGTAATGCCTAGCATAATTCTACGATTAACTAAGGAGGGTAAGTTAATTAGGAGAAGTCTACTATGATAGGAGGGTAATCTCTGTTCAGCATCCCAGTTTAATACGCGGCTTAAACTGGGATGCTGAAGAGAAAAAAGTTGTTTTGAACCGATTGAATGCGTTTACTGTGGACCCCATACTGAGGGCTCAAAACGCAAGATCCATATTCTAAGATAGGACGAACTAATGAGATATATAAAGTTATAGTTACGTGTGGGACATTGAATTCTTTCCTAGCATACGAAATATGATCGATAAAGTCAAGTTTGGGATATAGACGGATGCCCAAGTCATCAACTGAGTTAATTCCATCCAAAGAGCAGCAGTTAAGCGTGTAAGTTGCAAGCTTGGGTACGATACAGAAAAATGTCATAAGCTTGCATTTAGAGTCACTTAAGTTAAGTTAGTTTACGCGGCACCTAGTTTGGAAGTTAGCAAGAAGTGTTTGTAAATCAGACTGGCAAGCGACGTCCTTATTTTGCACACAAAGCTTGACATCATTCGCGTACATTTGTACGCTAGAGTTAGTCAGAAATTCGGGCAGATCGTTAACAAATAATGTAGACAATAAGGGACCCAAGTGGCTCCCGTGCGGGACACCGAAGGTGACCCGGAGAACATTAGATAAAATATTTTTAAAGAGGACTCTTTGCGTCCTGGCTATCAGATAACTAGAGATCCACCTAAGAATATCAATTGGAAATCCCATTAAATCGAGTTTCTTGAGAAGAAGGGAATGATTAAGATGATTACATCTATTTAAGTGAGCTCCAAAAGGTTCGTAGTTATTGATATTCGCTTAATAAATCCATGCTGACATGGAGAAATTGCTAATCTACGAAGGTGCTGCTAATGTGGAGTAATAATATTTTCAAAGAGCTTAGGAATGGCCGATAACTTAGAGATTCCTTTATAGTTGTTACCCACCGATTTATTACCTTTTTTGTGGAGAGGAATAACAAATGATTCGTTCCAAATAGGGGAAAGGGTGAGGTTTCTAAGGATAAGGTAAACAACATTGTTACAATACCTAAGCACACAGCCCGCTATCCCATCGGGAGCCGGCAAATAAACTAGCTTAACATTATGAAGATCTAAAAGAAGAGAGCTTTCGTTTAAACTTGGACTGAAAATTAGGTTCGATTTGGGCATGTTATAAGAATATGTCTGATTTAAGTCAGTGGTAGTAGAGTAAGTTGTTTGAAAAAACTGGGCAAAAAGATCGGCAATTGCCGATGAGCCTGTGAAAATTGGGCTCTACAACGTGTCAAATAGTTTTTGTAACACTGCGCGTTCAGCACGGTGAAGTTTGACCTTGCCGATATTTATTTAGAGAGGTCAGAGCGAAAACGGTTTTTTTTTTTTAAATTTAGCGTAGAGCCTTGACTTCACATTTATAAGGCGACTTAGTTTTTTAGTGCACCAAGGTGGTTTATTCTGAAGTGAGGGATGGTTCAACGGAACACATTCAGAGAAACATGAATTGATGGCATTGTAAAAAAATAAATACACGGGCTATGGGTTTATACCATCCATCAAACTCAAATAAACCATTTTAGTCTAATAAAGAGTTGAGTCGCCTTTAAAACGTAAAGTCTAGGCTGTACGATAAACTTAAATGGAGATAAGACGATTGCCGATCACATTGACGAGTTTTTCCAAACAACTTATTCGATCACCACTGATCCAAATCAGACGTAAACTTACAACAAGACGAAATCTTTTTTTTTTTTTATATACATATTTATTCTCGCCGGAATCGTTCAGGCCATTTGAACTTTACCGGTCGTTTATAAGGACTTAAGGTATGGTACATTGGGTGTACCTAGATTATATGTATGGTACATTGGGTGTACCTAGATTATATGTACAATTATTTACTAAACAAAAATAAAATTATTTACAGAATATTACAAATTTAAAAAATTAAAAATTATGGCAAGTCGCTTGGGTGGAATCTCTTCAGCCGTCTTAGAGTTTGGGGGTCGGCAAGCCTGCTAGCCAGTGGGTTAGGGTGATTCGATATTCTGTTTCCATATCGGCTGCTGAGGCTTACTAGGAGGTCGCCCAAGGGAGTAAGGCCTAGGTCGCTCTGTATTGTCTGGATGGTCACGTAGCAGGGAAGCCCAGATGCTCTTCTAGCAGCTCGTGCCTGCACTACCCTCAGCCTGTTTAGCTGGTGCTTAGACGCGGTGCCCCAAACTTCAATCGCATACGTCCAAGTTGGCGGTAGGATTGCTTTGAGCAGCAGAACCTTCGATGAAAGCTGGAGACTTTTTGAGCTCAGGAGCCAGTCGAGCTTTTTTAGTTTTTGGATGCACTTGGCTTTGATTGCCGTGATGTGTGTGCTCCATATGAGCCGGTGGTCTAGGTGTACACCCAAGTAGCACTGAGATGTGGCATTCCGGATGGTGTTTCCATTAAAAGTTAGGACGATGTCGATCGTAAGCCTTAGTGTAAATGTTACGCTTGCCGACTTGCTGCAATTAATGGCTATATTCCATTGCTTGGTCCAGTGCTCCATCGCACTGCAGCCGAAGCTGTCAGCTGAGACGTGTTGGACGCAAGCAACGCCGTGTCGTCAGCATATGTAGCCAGAAGCATACGGGCGTCTGCAGTGGGCGACGGAACTGGCATGTCACTTGTGTACATGGTGTAAAGGAATGGACCAAGCACACTTCCTTGGGGCACTCCTGCGTGGATATGAGCCAAACTGGATCTTGAGTCTCTTACTGCTACTACAAAGCTTCGATCGGCAAGAAAGGACTTCAGGATGGCGAAGTAGGGAGCACGGAGAAGTTCCTTGATTTTGTACAGGAGGCCCTCGTGCCATACCTTGTCAAAGGCTTGTTTGACATCCAGGAAGACGCCTACAGTGTGCAGTTTGTGCTCGAGTCCGTGGGTGATGTGGTTGACCAGGCGATGGACTTGTTCTGGACAGCCATGGGATTTTCTAAAGCCGAACTGGTGTTGGGGTATATGGCCTTCTACTTGAGGCAGTTCTAACAGTCGGCTGAGTAAAATCCGCTCGAACACTTTCGATATTGTTGATAGTAAGTTGATTGGGCGGTAGGAATCGATTTGAGTCGGAGGTTAGTTTGGCTTTGGGATCATGATGATTCTGGCTGCCTTCCACTGCCTTGGAAAATGTCCCAGGCTCAGGCTCATATCAGTGCTAGCACTCCTTTGGGTGGAAGAGCCTTTGCCGCTCGATTGTAAATGCCATCGGGTCCAGGAGTCTTTTTTAGGTTAAGCGCCTTTAATTGCAGCGTGACTTCTTGTGGTGTAGTGTGTCTAATAGGGCGCGCTGGCTGGATAGAGGCGCTTAAAAAGTTTGCAACTTCGTCACGGTGCGAGGCGTCTGAGAGATCGAAAGGGGTGAAAGTAGCAGACAAATGTTCAGCAAAAGCGTTTGCTTTGTCGGAGTCGTTTTTAAGCCAGTGTCCACTGTGACTCTGTATAGGGGATTGGACAATCGGCTGCCTTTTAGCTCCTCTCGTAAGCTTCCATATCGAGAAATCGCTGCAGTTGTCCGGGCCAGCTCCTTCCAGCAGGGTATCGATGTTCTTTTGGCGAGTTTAAGCTAGCATCCGGCGCAGTCTGTTAGTGACACTAGATAGTTGCTGCTTAGTAGCAGGATAGCCCGTAATAATAAACTGCCTTCTGAGGTGCCTTTTTTGATCCAGCACTGCCCTTGCCTCCGGAGTTAATAAAGGCGCCCTTCTGGTAGGTGGGAGACCAGATTGGCGCTGAGGTGGCGTTGCTCGCTGAGCGGCTTCAGTAATTGTGGAAGTGAAGCTATTTATGTATGCGTCTAGATCGTTGCAGCTGGTTATTGGCACGTTGAGCATGGTGTGTGAATCGATGAATGATTTAAAAGTTGCAACGTTTGCATGTGCAGGCAGCATTTTGGGGACTCTTTTGAAGAATTAAGCTTCTTCGTTGATCAGGAAGAGCAAGGGGAAGTAGTCAAAAGAAAGCTCGGTGAGCAGACTAACACAGATCTTTTGTTGTCTAAAGCCTTTTGAGATGCCAAAGTCAATTGCACTGGGGGTAGCG
The DNA here is from genome assembly GCA_008042515.1 of Drosophila truncata. Lineage (NCBI taxonomy): Eukaryota > Metazoa > Arthropoda > Insecta > Diptera > Drosophilidae > Drosophila > Drosophila truncata. The sequence goes on along the minus strand of VNJQ01006131.1, from coordinate 24,734 downwards.
TTAGCACGATAGGGGTAGCAGGGGGCTTCTCCAGTTGCTACAATATCGATGTTGTCATTGGTCAGGATAGAGCTGAGAGTCTTGCCTCTGGCACACATCTTGTAGTTTCCCCACCATCTGTGTTTGGCATTCCAATCACCTGCAGCGAGAAACTTGACTCCGAGTTGCGAGAGGAACGTCATTATATTAGCTTCTGTCCACCTTCAGCTGGAGGGCAGTACAACGAAGCAATGTTAAACCTGCCACTTCTTGAAGTTAGCTCAATAGAGACGGCTTGAATGTGGTCTTCCGAAAGAGTAAAAGAGAGTTGATGGAATATGCCCGACTTAACGAGTATTGCTGCGCCTCCATGACTCCGGCCGTCCGGATGATCGTTTTTGTGCAAAGTGAAGCCTGGGATCCTAAATGTGGACCGCGAGCAGAGGCGGGTTTCTGACAACAAGAGGATGTTTATTTCGTGTAGCTGAATGAAGGCAATGATCTCGTTTGTTTTTGAGCTCAGCCTATTGGGGTTCCAGCAGGCTATTTTAAGCACACCCATTGTGGAGAGCAGAGGAGGAAGGACGCGTCTGCAGTATAGCTTGCATTAGTGTCTCAAACAGAGACATCATCCTGTCGAGCCTCGTAAAAAGCTGTTCCAGTTTGGCTTCCAGAGCAGCATTTGCAGTGGAATGAGTCGAGGGGGTATGTTTTCCGTCTCTTTGCGAGGGTGGTTGTGTTGTGGAGTGTGTAGGTTCCTTCTGGCTACTCTAGCATATGATTCTTTACCAACGTTGGGTAAAAGATGGGTTGGAGGAATCATGTTTGGTTCTGCGGCTGCTGAGACCTTCAATTGGTGATTTTGCTTAAATGCAACTTGTAGGTTTTTGCGGCATCCTCTAAAGTTTGCCGCGTGAGAGTTAGTGTCTGGCCAAGAGCCTGTAGGCGTCGGAGGAGTTGCACTGAACGGCGCAATCACCTGAGTTCAACGCTTTGATGGAGTAAGTGTTTCCAATAAGAGCATCCAGCTCACTGCAAAAAGCAGACTAGCTGACCACACCGGGAACCATAATCCTTGGGACCTTGGGAGATCGAGCGGCTTTCGGTGCAGCTGTTTGGACTTGTCCTGAGCTATGGGATATTTCCGGCTGCAGCGCTGCGTCACACTTCGTTGCAGTGCGGTTTATCGCAGCTTGCGAATTGGAGGCTTCGACGTCCATTTCTTCCTCGTCACTTAGTGTAATGAAGCGATTTTCAGAATTATCAGTATAGCAGGTTTTCTTACTGACCTTAGGAGAGAGAACAGTACCTGCTCTCTTTTTTGCTACTCCTTTCCTTGGCTTCGCGGTGACTTGCTGCCACCCTGGCGTGGAGTTCCACGTGGAGTTGCACGCTGACGTGCTAATAGTAGCAGGATCTTTCATCGTGCTTGATGCAACAGAATATAAACTGCCACTCAGACTTGTTGTGAACATCACAGGAGTTGAGATTGAGGATGTCACGGTACAAGTTTTAACGCAGCTTGTGGGAGTCCATTTGGTTGTACTGCCCGTGTTAGAGCCGCCGTCCAGAAAGCTAGCTCGATAGCTAGTTCGTAGTTCGGCAGGAGATACTCCAGCAGTCTTCCTCTTCGATTCCACTTAATGGGTTGTTGTTGTTGTCTGTCCATTTTGAGCAATTAACAAAAACCTAGTGGAGGTTTCCGATTGCTTTTTGGTAATGGCAATCTATTCTGGCGGTACTTGGGAAGCGTTGGCACCACTTCGACGAATGTAAGGACCGCCTGCAGAGCGCGGTTGGGTTGGAACAATTAAAATAATTTGTTGACTACGTATTGTGCCGTTTGGTTCCACAAATGTCAATGTCAATGCCAACTGTCAATGAAAATTTTTCACTTTTACTAATAAATTAAAATGCAAATTTTTGATCAGAATCACGTCGCACACACTTGCGTCCATATACCACGCGTACTGTAGGACTAGGCCTCACTGTTTGTACGTTTTCTAGGATTCAGTTTTAACTTTTAGCTGCGAAAAACACTCCGAAACTAAACACCACGTTGAGTTCATCCGTAAGCACATCCGTACTCGATGAGATCTGTCAATCGAATCGCGACAAGACCAAATCAAAACTATTTTTCAATCCTTGTTAAAACAAAAGCTCTTATCTTTTAGAACTTCATCGTGTTAAGGTACTAAGATATAGATTAAGGCATTTTGCGGATGCACTGTGTAATCCCCTTTTGAAATTGTTTACCTTATCCTTAAAAACCTCGCACTTTCCCCTTATTTGGAAGACATTATTTTTTATTCCTCTCCACATAAATGTATTAAATCGGATCCCAACAAATGTAACGTAGTCAAAATTCTTTATAAATAGCTTGGTATATAGAAGGGATTCACGATTAAGTTAGATTAGCTAGTAGACACACCTTCGAATTACCGGCAGCGGACGGCAACCTTGGGCGCAAGCGGACGCAACATCAGACTACAGCACACGGCTACATTGGCCAACAACGGCCAGCAACATCAGGAGAGCACAACGGCGCTGCAACTGCAGGAGTGCAATACCAAGCCACCTGGGCACGGAAGCGGACCGCTCCGGCCAGGTCAGGAGACACAGCCAAGGCCACTCAGCGCCTCATTCATCGAGGACTATCAACAGTCACACACCGCGCAACGAGGACAACGAGGCAAGGTTATCCAGGAGGGGCCGAGCGTCAATCATCGAGGACAACCAACGGAGCCACACTCTGCCTACGAGGAGGAGGCCCGCTCTACGCAACGAGGACAATTACCAGAGCCACGCTTTGAGCTCAGACGACCGCAGATTCCTGCGCCTCGGGCACAGCCACCGAGCACCGGAACGGAAGCAGGCCAGGATACCCACAGGATACTCGAGAAGCCTGTCATGAGGCGTCCAAGAGTTCGAACAGCGCTCCCATCCGCATGTGTGTGGACTACCGCCAGATCAATGAGCGCCTTCGTAACCCCAGGTTGGACCTCAAGAACGGGTACTGGCAAATCCCGGTGGCCCGGAGAGCCGGGAATGCACAGCCTTTACCATCCCCGACCGAGGCTTGTTTCATTGGCGAGTGATGCCATTTGGGTTTCATTACTGGCCCGGTCTCCCACCGTCGTTTCCCGACGTTTCCAGCTACGTACACCACTGCCTGAGTTGCCAAAGATACAAAGTCAGCCAAGAGAAGCCGGCGGAACAAACGTTTACACGCAAAGTTGGGAAGCCATTCCATGTCCTCTGCGTGGAATTCGTCAGCCCACTCCCACTCCAAGGCAAGGAAAATATTATGTGTGTGCCAAGCTTTGAGTCGGACGTCTCTTCGTTCAATGTTTTTCCTGTAAAATCCTTTGGTTTGGTGGCAAACAAACACACAAACTATTGTTTTTGTGGCTCTTAGAAAAAAGCTAATATTATTCTCGCCCGATCTCTGTTTTGATCGTTTCCTTCGTCGCGCGAATTTAATTAAATTTCTCTTGTTTTTTTCATTCAAGGCCGTCGTTTCCCGACGGCGGAGGCCCATTCAAAAGTCTGAAAGTCGCCTAATATTAACGTAAGAAATCTGCCTAATATTTCTTTGCAAGTTACAGAACCTGTGAGCCCCCTTATCCAACTTAGGCCACGCAACATATCCACGTATATCACCTCGGCCGTGGCTGACGACTCTTGCGATGCTGTGGCACCTGGACCTGGCTTTCAGGAGCGTGCTGCTGCCTTTAATGTCTCGGCAGTGTACAGCAGCAGAGACGCTCATCCTGTGATACCGGCAGTCTCAATTTCTTCTTCTCCTTTCACCACGCGTGGATTACAACACTCTAAAATCTCGGGAGTTGCTCAGCGAAAACCTACGTCACTTGCTGGCGTTGCTGTTAGGAAGTTTGTCTTTGTTTCTCGCCTTAACCCTGGTGCTTGCGAAAATGACGTTAAGACCCATTTGGGCAGCAAGCTGAATGTTTCTGGTACCGAATTTACCGTCTCAAAGTTCAATTTTAAACACAGACGCGATATATCTTCGTTTAAAATTGCGCTTTTTGATGGTCTCTTGAACAGGGTTCTTGATCCCTTCGTATGGCCTGAACATCCCATAGTTCAGACCCTCAGACTCCCTTAGCTTTGCCTTCAAATAACTAATTGATTCGTTGATTCACGATCAGTTTAATGGGGAAACTTAGCAAACTACACATTAATGGTGTTTCTTTTGATGCCGACGTAATTGTCTTTACGAAAACGTGGCTTAACTTTTCTGTCTATGATACTGAACTTTTTCCAGGCAATAATGTTGTCTGGAGGCGCGACCGTCCTTCGCGCATCGAGGGGGGGGGGGGGGGGGGGGTGTTCTTATCGCTGTTTAATCTAATCTAACTTCTAATTTGGCTCCGATAGTCGACTATGACAGCACTTTGGAGTTTGTTGCTGTTCGCATTCGAGTTTTCGACGTTGCTTATGTGTCAGGCCCGTATATTCCACCTAGGTCTGACTTCGAGATATACTTTCAGCACCTATCCTTAATTCAGAGCATCCACTCGAGTCTGGGTGCTAATGACCACGTTATTGTTTTATGTGACTTCACCCTCCCATTCATATCCTGGATGCCCTCACCTGACTCTTATATTCTCATTCCCTCTGTCCCTCATGACTTCTTTCACGGACTTATTGACCTTTCATTCACAATTAAACAATATTAAGAACTGCTGTGATAAAATCGTAGACTTCAATTTTGTGTCGTACTTCACCAATGGTTTTTTTAGAATTGACCCTCCCTCTTATATCGAAGATAACCTACCTACAACCTACCATTGGTATAATTCTCGAGGCTTCAACTCCGTTACTGCCTTGTGCTTCAGCCGAGCCTGTAACTTTTCGCTGCTTCCGCTTTAGCAAATTTCAGTGACATGAACACACTTTTCGTCCCCTTTAAAAAATGCATCCGAACCGGACTACCAGTCGAAGTTGCAAGATACTTAAAAGCTTTCTCCGATTTCTTGACTTACAATTTTGAATGCTACAATAATCACTTAAATCGATGCAGAAATGAGTTTCAGACAATTCCGAAGCAAAATTCCATTTCCCTCTTCATCTCAAAACTGAGTCTGCTTCCTTCCACGTATTCCTTTGTCAAAGCTCTTTCAGTTGTCCCTTTTTTATTTATTTAGCCTTTATTTGGAGCCTTCAGCTCGGATTTTACATAATATTTAATATTTTTCAGATAATTGTTTAATCAGTCTAGTTTTTTAGATAATATTTTTTTACAATTTTTATAGTGTTTGATAGTGTGAGATTTGCTAAGGACCCCATTGGATTGAAGTCCTCAAATATATTTCTTCTTTGGTTCCTAAGAGAGTTGCAGGTGGAGAGCAGTTGTTCTTTTGTGGGTTGACTTGGGTCGAGGTAGTGGTTGTGGGTAATTTTTGGTTTATTGATTGATGCCAGGTTGAGGTTTTTGTGATATTTGATAAGTATTCATTCCCTACAGTTTTTGATTCTAGTACATCAGTAATTACAGAAATGTAAGTACCAGTGCTTACTGGAGTCACCCTACTCCATACAAATCCTCCTTTCCGTTTTTGAATGAAATGTGCGCTTTTAGGATCAATGGTCACTAATACCACATTTACCGTTCACTAGTGCGTAGGGCACTCTGAAATGGGTAGTACAAAGGTTTCCATGTTAGGGTCCCCATTATTAGGAATAAATAATAATAAAGGTAAATAAAAAGAGAAAAAACTGGGTTAAGGTGCCAAATTTAATCCCAAATTGGCATGTTTTTAGGCAAATCACGGATTTTCCAGACAAATGTTCACAACAAGGCAAATCCGAAAATGTTAAGAGGGAGGTCCGAAAATTTTATAAACACTTTTCTTCAGAGTGCAAATTGGAACATGCCTGTATAAATCATCATATATAATTAGTAAATAAAACTCCCATTTCAAAGTATACTCACAAACATTTCATGAACCCATAACTTATAGAATATACAGACCGATTTCTACCAATTCTACCAATTTCGAATTCAAAAAGAAAAATATAGAAACTTCGTTGCACTGGAATTGTAACTTTCGGCTTAACCGATAACAGATGGCGCTATAAGTTCTTGTCGCGTTGTGTTATTGTTGTTATTGGAGTTAAAAGTTTTTGCAGTAGAACTTGTTATAACGTCAGAATTTTAAAGAGACCATATATGAACAGAAGTAAATATAAAATGTTAATCTTAACCTCAGAAATGTAACACCGGAATTGTAACTTTCGGCTTAACCGATCACAGATGGCGTTATAAGTTCTTGTAGTTTGAACAGAAGTAAATGTAAAATGCTTATGATGATGTTCGTTTACTATAGGGTCACTTCAGTGAGAACTCTGTTGTAGTAAGTTTGGAACCAGTCATAGTAGGGTGATAGGTTCTGTTCGTTTACTATAGGGTCACCATAGAAAGTACTCTATAGTTCGTTATACGTGGTTCCAGCTCGTTAACAATAGGGTTAGTATAAATGTAAGTACACATTTACGAACTAGTAGGTAAGTAATCAAGTGATGACTATTTGCCACCTCTTTTCTTTTGAAAAGTTTCTAAGGCCTCTATAATAGTTAATAGCTCTGCTGTAAAAACCCAGAAAAAGTGGGGTTGTATGTATTGCTTAATGGCTTCAGTTTTGTAGGTGATAGCGAGGCTAGTAATGTAGTTTGATTGAGATCCGTCTGTATAGATGTATGTGTAATTAGAACCTTTATTTTGTTTTTCTGCAAATGGTGTTCGGAAAATTTTTGGGTTCGTGTTGTTTGTATTAAAGTTATTTAACGTTGTGTCGAAAATTGTAAAGTTTATGTGTTCGAGTGTGGTGTGTTTTGTGCGTAGATAGATTTTCGTTTAAATGGCAATTGGTTAACTGAGCAGTTTTCAATAATTCGGTCTATTGTAGATTTGTATTGGGGGCGTTTTGATGGGCGGTATGACGTTAATATTTGTTTATTTATTAGGGAGTTATTTTCGTTTATTAGGGTTTTTACAAAGTTTGATGTTAGGAGGTCTCGTCTTGCTTCGAGGGTATCTGCTTGTGTTTCAAAGAGGATGTTGGTGGTTGGAGTCGATCTGAAGGCTCCAAGGCTGTGTTGATGGAGTATTTCAGTGTTCATAATGTTGAATTTGTTGAGTATCCCAAGATTGGGAGGCCGTAATCTGCTTTTTCGGCGGGGGTTGCTTTTGTGACTTTAAGAAGGGTTGCTGTGGTGCAATTAAATTTTGGATTTGACAGGCATTTTATAATGTTAATAATTTATTTTAGTTTGGCAGTTAGTTGGTCTGCATATGTGTTCCATCTGAATTTGTTATTAAAGTTTATTCCAAGTATTTTTAGCGATGGTGTGTTCTGTATTTGCATGTTATCAGATAATAAATTGCAGTTGCAATTTAGCTTTCCGCAGACATGTAGATGTTTGCATTTTGTGGGTGAAGCGGGCATCTAGGTATTAACTATTAAGGCTAGAATAGGGTTTAGGTTTATGTTAATGTTTTTTTTTTGTGTTTGATTTTTAGAATTGATGTTGAAATCTGAGGTTTTCTGCTAGCTTATTGTAGGCTATTACAAAAATAACAACTGAAAGGGGGGACCCTGGGGGATTCCATTTTGTATTGGCTGGAGGGATTAGTGGTCGGAGTTTATGCGCACATGTATTTTCATATTTGTCATGTAGTTTTTAATGTAGTTTGTAATTTCTGGTCCGGTTTTCCAAGCTGTAAGTTGGTCTAAAATGGAGTGTAAGCCTATCCGGTCGTAAGCTTTTGCGAAGTCCAACGATATTATGGATGCGTGGTTTCTTCTAGAGATAGCTCGTGCTAGTAAATGGTCTACTAGCCGATTTCCCTTTTTTGAAACCAGTTTGACTGTTGTGGATTAGTTTGTCGTTTAAGGCTTACCATCACAGTTTCTTTGCAATCTTTTGTTTTTTTAACCGTCTTTTTTATCATAGCATAATTTATTCTTTCAAGTCCAGGTGTATTTCCTTTTAGTGTGTTTAGTGCTGCTGTGAATTCTATATATGCTATTAGTGTTTCGATTTCTCTTCCTCTTTTGCTGATGATGTATGAATGATGCGGAAAGGTGTTTAAAGACTCTGTTTTTGATTAATAAAGGTGTCGGAAAAATGTAAAAATGTGTTTGTAGCTGGGTTAAGGGTTAATGGGAATATAATTGGAGTATTTTATGTGAGTTTCTTGTAAAGAGATTTCCTGGGTTTTCCTTTTTTTATAAGTAATTTTAGTTCGCAGTAATTGTTTATATATCCATTCATATTCCATTGTATGATTTTAATGGTAATTTTTAAGAAATTTTGGTTTTTAGAGTTAGTTGAGTATGTTCTTGTTTACCTGTTTGAGTAAAAATACACAGATCTACAATTATAGTGTTTTGCGAGTTGTTGGAAAGCTGGAGTTAATTAAAAAAAAAAATTGGTACGTAGATTCCGTCAGGATCACGTCAAGATTTTGAGATATTTGTAGTTATGTACCCGAAAAATAGCGTTTTTTCGAACTTTTGGTTTTGGTTTTGGTTATGTGGAAGGCGCAACAAATTTTGTTGGACTGTTTTTTCAGTTTAATTATTTAGTGCGGATACATAACAACAGATATCTTAAAATCCTGACGTGGTCGGCAAATTATGATTCCGTATTCGGATTCTACGCACTAAATTCCCTTAGAAATGAATCCCATCATTCCAACAACTGAAGGAAATAAATCGCTTCGACGTCATTAGCATTATCATTAGGCCTTTTGGAAAACTTCGTAACTTCAAAAAGACATAACTTTGCGAAAATAAATCGTATTTGATTTCTTGAGGCTTTAACTTAAAGGGAAAGATTTGTTCTAAATGATGAAACTAAAAAACAATATGGACAGTCGGATATCCCGACAGTAGAATACCCTGCACCATTACAAGGCGCCACTCGATTTCGTTACCGATTATATTCAAATCGCTATCCCAGGGACACCACGTGGAGGTCATTGCAGATGCAATGGGATTTTATTTTTTGTATTTCTTAATATTAAATACTGTAACTATTTTAATTTACAGGGAAAAAAAAAAAAAATTATTTGCTAAAAATTTAAAAACTTTGACGTGGGTACGGTCCTCCCCGTGAATTGAACTCAGGACAACTGGCAATTACTCTAACGAACGTTGTAAAAATAGAGTTACAAATTACACAAAAATTTAGCGCCAGAACAGTATATTTCAACAGTCTATGTCCACAAACATATATTTTCAACCAAAAATTTTAAGTTTATTTTGATGATTTACCTTTTTTGGCATTTAAAACTTGCAGAATAAATAAGCGACTTAACTTCTGTTGCAAATAACAGCAGACTTAACAGCCGATAACTTAACAGGGGCGTGCTCTGTTAAAATGTTTGGTATGTAACATTACAAATTAATGTTTTTTGAATACATTCCGGTTAAACAAATTTTAACTTAACCACTTTTAAAAAATAGGTTTCGGCCAGAAAAAGTGGTCGTCCGCGCAATAGTGGAACGTTCTAAAAATAGCTCTACATTGTTTCATTGTGTGTATGCAGGGAAAGAATGTGACCATTGCAAGTGTATTGGTGCATTTGTTATTTGGAGCCCTCTTGTATTCATAATATGTATAAAGTAAAAAGCCTATATCTCCGGTATTTATGGCACGATCGTAATGAAATTTAGGCAATCTAATATTTTGATAAAAGACATCAAGCTTTTGGAAATGGTTTACCTATCTTTATAAATTTAGGAGATATACGTTTTTTTCAAATAGCTTCCCAAAAAAGGGGAGCAGCAAAAATTGAAAACAAACTTGATCTGCGTGCAGATATAAGAAGTCTAAATCCGAGGTTTGGTGTCTCTAGCTTTTATAGTCTCTGAGATCTAGGCGTTCGTACAGACAGACGGACAGACGGACAGACGGACAAACGGACGGACGGACGGACAGACGGACATGGCTATATCGACTCCTTTAGTGGTCCTTTAGTGGCTAATATTTAGGTAACTTTTGGGGGTCTGCCACGCCTCCTTCTGCCTGTTACAGAATAACGCTCTCGCACAAAATTATAATACCTTTGTACCTTTGATACAGGGTATAAAAATGAGTTGTGTTGATGGTGAGCTGTCTGTTTTTAAGTCGTGATATGAAATGGTGTTTTGTCGGTGTATTGATTTGTTTGGGATTTTTGTTTGTCGTTGTTGTATTCACGTTCTTAGGAATTTAAAATCTCTAAATCCATCCCCTCTTCTGGACCCGATTTTGGTATTGCGTGACGTATCCCTTTGTAAAAGCTCTTTCAGTTAATGGAAAATTAGTCGTTCTTTCTCGATAGTTGGAAGGTTTCTATTACAGCCCTACAGTACTGGAAGTGGCCAATAGTCACCCATTGATTACTTACCTACTAGTTCGTAAATGGGTACTTACATTTACTAACCCTATAGTAAACGAACTGGAACCATATATCACCCTATTATATACGGTTCCGAACTGGTACTTCTATGGTGACCCTATTGTAAGCGAACAGTGAACTACCTATCACCCTATTGTGACTGGTTCCGAACTACCTACAACAGAGTACTCACTAAATTGACCCTATAGTAAACGAACACAAAACTACTTACTATAGAGTACATCCTATGGTGACCCTATAGTAAACGGACACCAAACTACTTACTATAGAGTACTTCCTATGGGGACCCTATAGTAAACGGACACCAAAGTACTTACAACAAGGGTAACACTACGCCACATTAATACTTTTGAAAATTATTTAACAATTTTCAAAGAGATTAAAATGTTTTCTTTACATTACGAATTATTATTATTAAAAATAAATGAAAATATAAACATGTATAAATATAAATTATAATAAAAATTAAATTAAATATAATCTATAATATAAATTGAGCTAAAGGAATAGATTCAGCCATAGCTGTTGAGGCGTTGGGCTGTGTATAATTTCTTCTTTAATCTTTTTAACATTTTAATGAATTACATACAGAGGACAATATTTACAGTTTAATGTTTACATTAGCATTTTACATTTACTTCTGTTTATATATGTACGTTCTCTTTAAAATTTTGATAGCAATACGGAAAATTCTAATGCAACAACTTTTACGGCAATAAAACAGCTATAGCGCCATCTATGATCGGTTAAGCCGAAAGTTGCAATTTCAGTGTTACAAAATTTCTATATTTTTATACCCTTGCAGGGTATTATAATTTCAGTCAGAAGTTTGCAACGAAGTGAAGGAGACATCTCCGACCCTATAAAGTATATATATTCTTGATCAGCATCAACAGCCGAGTAGATCTAGCCATGTCCGTCTGTTCGTCTGTCTGACTGACTGTCTGTCTGTCTGTCTGTCTGTCTGTCTGTCTGTCTGTCTGTCTGTCTGTCTGTCTGTCTGTCTGTCCGTTTCTACGCAAACTAGTCCCTCAGTTTTAAAGCTATCTGAATGAAACTTTGCAGTTAGTCTTCTATATACTCTCACTCGTACATATGTCAGAACGGGCCGGATCGGACGACTTTATCATATAGCTACCATAGGAACAATCGGTAAATTTTTCGAAAAAAAATTATAACTTTATCAGTTTTCAATATATTTTTACCAATTTTGATATTTACTTATTAATCATTATTCCAGAATTTTGATTTAAATTTATGAAAATCGGACGATTATATCCTATAGCTGCTTTAGGAACAATCAGGAAAATAATAATACAAAAAACATAATTTCGCTGTTTCTCAACATATTTTCATCAAACTTGAGATTTGGTCACTTAATATTATTCCAGAATTTCGATTTCAATTTCATGAAAAATTGAAGACTATATCCTATAGCTGCCATAGGAACAATCCGAGAAATAATAGAAAAAATCACAATTCGGCTATTTCTCAACATATTTTTATCAATTTTGAGATTCGGCCAATTATTATTTTTGAATTTCGTTTTTAATTTTATAATTCAATTGCAATCTGCAAGGGTATATAAACTTCGGCGAGCCGAAGTTAGCTTCCTTTCTTGTTCTTTTTGAATTCGTATTGATAGGCGGTGATAAAAGTGACTGATGAAAACAAATAGGATTGTAAATTCGTTTAATAATTACCTAACAAAATTAATAAAAAAAAACAGAGCCAGAAAAAGCATCAACATCAGCTTACAACTGTAACTGCTCAGGGACCTTCGGGCGTATTGAACAAATTGTACAGGATATTCAAAACGAAGTTCGCTCTTCCAGTGGTAAGTGTGCCAATAAATTATTTAACTTAATCAAATTAACGTATGTATTCTTCCTAGCCGAGACGAAAGCTCAGATTAATAATATGGAGAAGAAAATGAAGGAATATGTCTAAAATAAAAGGTTATATAGAGCCATTTTATAAAAATGGGAATGACGAAAGTGCAGCCATGGGAGAAATATTACTAATAAATTTCCGATACAAACTATAGAGGAACTAGAAGAAATGGACCAAAATATAAATGATACTAACCAGGTACTCTACGTTAGTATTAATACGGTTAAGATAATGTAATAATAATTTTTTTTACAGATTGATGCAATAAAGGGGTTCTGAATAGAGCAATTCAAAAAACCTAAAGTACATATTAGGAAATTCCGTTGTGGTGCAATACAATGTGGACGGTGTCCAAAACAAAGCAGCTTTAAAGCTAGTATACTCCTTTTATAAGGTTTTACTTGGTTGGCATTAGAAAAAAGTTGGAATCAATTTATTTAATGAAATAAATTCAAATAAATAGGTTTCCAGCTTACATTATGATTTATTATTAATTTTATACTAATTTTGTAAATTTTTCTCTTTAATAGTGACAATTGACCCTAAAAGCGGACATTTCATACAAAAACGGAAAGGAAGATTTGTAAGATTTGGAGTAGGGTGACTCCAGTAAGCACTGGTACTTACATTTCAGTACTTATTTCAGCACCTACGTACTTGTATCAAAAACTGTTGGGAGTAAGTCAAATATCGAGAATTATTAATGTATCGCTACACTTATCGCGATTCCCAAGCTTTTTGAACTACTAATTACTGCTGCACTACAGCGCCAATGTGGCTCATTTATGTCCTCCTCGCAGCATGGTTTTATGAAAAAATTATCTACATCAACAAACCTTCTTGATTTCTGTGCTGTCATAAGAAATGCTCTTATATTAATACCCAGACTGACGTTATCTTTACAGATTTCAGAAATGCGCTTGAATTGAGAATCACCAGCTTTCGCTAAAAAAAAACCTTTCATTACTGGGCTTCCCTCCGTTGCTGAATAACTGGATTACAACATACTTACCTGGCTAGTTTACATAACTTCAGGTGTTCCGCAAGGGAGCCATCTCTGACCTCTTCTTTTTATACCCTTGCAGGGTATTATAATTTCAGTCAGATGTTTTGCAACGCAGTGAAGGAAACATTTCCGACCCTATAAAGTATATATATTCTTGATCAGGATAAACAGCCGAGTCTATCTAGCCATGTCCATCTGTTCGTTTGTCTGTACGTCTGTCCGATTAGACGCAAACTAGTACCTCAGTTTTGAAGCTATCTGAATGAAACTTTGCTATATGCTCTCACTCCAATATAAGTCGGAACGGGCCTGATCGGACGACTATATCACTCGAAAAATTTATAACTTCCCTGTTTCTCAACATATTTTTATCAAACTTGAGATTCGGTCATTTATTGTTATCTTAGTATATAAACTTCGGTAAGCCGAAGTTAGCTTCCTTTCTTGTTGTTATTGTTTTTGCTTATTCTCATGTGATGATGTACGCAAATAATCTAAAGTCTCATATGCTTTGACAAACTGATCTGAACAACATGCAATCTTGGTGTATCAACAATTTGTTGTTTCTTAATAACTAAAAATGCAAATCCATGCCCTTTTAATATCCTTGCCAATTATTCCTTAGAGGCGGGTGATCTTGAACGCATCTATTCAGTTACAAGCCTTAAAGCTTTGTTTACCCATAATTGTCAGATTTTTTCCAATTACCTACTAAGCCTTATTAGGCTCTCGGTCCCTACAAGGCCATCCCATCCCTTTGAACCGATTGCCCTGGAGATCTGCAAAACAAATTTTAAAATGCATGACTTTTCGCGTTTAAAGTTCTTTGCATAATAAATATTACTACATTTTACATCTTGTCATGTTCTTAGACTTTAATTCAAACTATGTTTTACGTCCCTATCCACTGCCCTCCTGATGTGAGGCACGGCACATCTTTTAAAAACACACCCTTCTTCGGTCAGAGGTAAGAGTCAGGCAGTTATTCGGGTAGAGTTAATTTCCCTGCGCAAGGACGGGAAAGCAGTTAGAGCGTGCAGTTCACGGGCCGATCATTCCAGGACCTTTACATGTTTTTGGGAATGAAACTCCAGCACACGGCACGGGATTCAGTCCGGCGTTCTTGATTCATGGACGAGAACCCATATTGCTACGGACGCTGTATGACGAGGACACCCCTGGACACGGCCCAGAGGTAACTGCCACCTATCGGAATGAGTAGCTCCGAACCATCTTTGAAGTCGTCCGCAACAACGCCGAAGACTCATCAGCGGTTTAAGGACGCCACTACAAACTTCGTCGAAGGGTATTAAAGCCACCGGTAGGATCACTGGTACTGTTGCGTTGCTATGCCTTACCAAATGCCGCCGCGGGATTGGCCGCCAAACTGGCCACGAAATACGAACGACCTTTCCGAGTGGCCAAGTTCCCGTCGTCGAACATTGTGCAGCTGGACATACCCGGCAGTCGCCGGCGGAGTGCCAGCTTGAACCAACTGAAGCCGTACCATGGCGAGAAGACTGACGCAGAGGATTTCATCGAGGACAATGCCATCGAGGATCAAGATGAGGCCACTCCGCGCGGAGTCACGCTACTCTGAGCAGTCACCTCTAAGCCAGCAGTGTGCAACGACGTCGGCTAGGTTTCACGGGGATACATGCTGACTGGCACGCCTCTCCAACGCTCCGCCCCCCACAGGCGGGAAAGTACCGGCCTCTCTCATCCCTTCTTTTGCCTCCCGCGAAAAAAAAGTTAGAGAAAACACTCCTTAATATGAACTTCTCTTCTTCCCCACAAATCTAGCAGCAGCGCACTCACTCAACTACATCTACGTCGCACCAAGCGATGCCACAGAGCTCCCGCACTCGCACATCCAATTCGGAACAAGCGGCGCCACCGCAACCCCAGCGCGCATGCACTCACACATCCACGTCGCACCCAGTGGTGCTGTAGCGACCACAGCGCTTACGCGCTTTTGCATTTGTCATACCCAACGGTGCAACGCGCCTGCGCCATTCAACACTCCCGTCACTTCGGGACATCGTCATGGCAGACGCAACAATGAAGGGGCCCCTAGCCGGCCCCTAGTGGCCGGACGACCGATCCCTCACCCGAGCCGCCGCCGCAGCCAAACTGCTGACGATTCCGCCATCCACGCCCGCCGAGCATGAGACCGCCGGTACGACGGGACTACTCCTGGCTCTCAGCCGCAGTGGGAGAATGTTTCGAGGCCCTTCGCCTCGACGGTAAGCGCCACCCAGGCAACGACCCGCCGGAGGTGACATACTTCGGGCCGATTTTTCAACTAAAACCGCTGGTACAAGAGTAACGCCAAAACAAGAGCAAAAAGGAGCGAATTATCCACGAGTCTTCGCGGAAAACCACGGACAACGGGGGTCCACGCACAACAGTCAGGAGAGCGGGGAGCGCGGGCAGGCCGCAAAACGAGGGGTGTGTGCAGGGAAAAGTGTCCGTACCGCCTGTCCGACCCCAAAAGGGCGCTCCGCCGTTGGAAAAATTTCAGGAGTGGGCGCAGAGTGGTGCCCGCTAATATTATTTGAGGTCACGCGCTCAGTCTCGGGGCGTCTCACCATTGGAGTTTTTCCAGGCGTGGGTTGGTCGCTGAAGCACTTCAGAGCCCCCCGTCCCGTCTTTAGGGGAGGGTTCCAAAAATCTCAGCAAATCTAAGCACCTTATGTTTTTAGCGGCTCAAAAATCATGGGAGGAACTCTGGGCCTCAGAGGTTCATCCTTGATATAGATACTTCCGTGCACAAATATCATTACTCCACATTCTCAGCACCTTTGTAGATCAGTAATTTCTTCAAGTCTGCATGGATTTATTAAGCGAAGATATATAACTACTAACCTTTTGGAGCTCACTTTCTTCATTGTAAGGGGCTTTCATAATAACATTCAAACAGAATTATCTATACGGACTTCAGCAAAGCATTTGATTCTGATAATCATTCAATTCTCGTCAGGAAACTCGATTTAATGGGATTTCCAATTGATCTTCAGATGTGAATGTCTAGTTATCTGACTAGCAGGACGCAAAAGGTCCTCTTCAAAAATAAACACTAATGTTCTTCGTGGCACCTCCTTTGTCCCGGAAGGGAGCCATCTGCATTTCTTTTTGTTTACATTATTTATTAACGAACTGCCCGAAGTTCTGACTATTTTTAGAGCAGGGAAGGGCACGAAATCTAACGGACTGAGCAGCAGCTCGGCCTGACAAAAATTGCAAGAACAACCACCACCGTCGCGATCAGTCGCTCCCACGAGTCAGACAGAATGTGCGAGCGAAAGGAGTACACTGTCAACAAGAAAGGAAAGCTAACTTCGGGCGGAGCCGAAGTTTATATACCCTTGCAGAATATTATGTAAATTATATTTTCCAAATTGAATCATATGATGCATTCTTTACACCTATACTTCCTTTGAATTTGACATATCTACCGATTAATCAGATATATGGCAGCTACAGGATATAGTGGACCGATCCTTATTCAATTTGGTAGGTCGGAGCAATCAGCCGGTCTTTACGCGAAATTATTTGAAAATATAAGTTTATACTTTCTATTTTCAAAAACGCGAAAGTTGGGTAATTTCCGATCGTTCAGTTATATGGCAGCTATAAGATATAGTCGGCCGATCGTTATAAAATTTGGTAGGTCGGATCAACTGACCAAATATATAATATGTACGAAGTTTTTCTTTTCTATCTTCAAAAACACAAAAGATGGGCAATTTTCGATTTTTCAGTTATATTATTATATCTATAGCTATATCTGATCCTGATAAAATTTGGTTTGTCGTAGTATTTTGCCAAAAATAGCATTCTAAATTAAATTTGAACTCCATAACTTTAAAATCGCCGAAGTTATAACATTTCCGATCAATCAGTTATATGGCAGCTATAGGATATAGTCGGCCGATCCTTATGAAATTTGGTATGTCGTATTATGTTGCCAACAATAGCATTTGTACAAAATCTGATTCTCTAACTCTAAAAACACCGAAGTTATACCATTTCCGATCAATCAGTTATATGGCAGCTATAGGATATAGTCGGCCGACGTGCAAAGGAAAGAAGGGTGTGTGCAAAGTTTCAAGTCGATAGCTTTAAAACTGAGAGACTAGTTTGCGTAGAAACAGACAGACGGACAGACAGACGGACTGACGGACAGACGGACAGACGGACATGCTTATATCAACTCAGGAGGTGATCCTGACCAAGAATATATATACTTTATAGGGTCGGAGATGTCTCCTTCACTGCGTTGCACACTTTTGACCAAAATTATAATACCCTCTGCAAGGGTATAAAAACAGTTTCAGTACTTTCAATTTCTTTATCCATTTTACACATGCCCTCGTGACTGACTTCAGAAAACGACTAAGGAAAACTTCCAAACATTTTTGGCTGTGCAGAAGTCGACAACTGCCCAATTCCCTTTAAAATTATTTTTGTTTTGAGTTGCACCTGCGAGGCCCAAAGCTTAGTTTTTGTTGTTGCAAATTTGAGACCGCGGCTAATTTGTGTGGCATTGTTTTTGTAAATCTTTAAGCCTCGCTGAGCACACGACGGGATCTACTTGTGCGTCTCCAAAATTTACGAAAAACGGAGGGAGCAGCGAGAGCACGATGAGCCATACATAGGCTTGCCCATCTAGGCTTTATAGTAATTATTTACGCGCATGACGTCAAGCTTTGTTTCCAATATAAGGAAGTTGCTATCTTGACTTTATTGATCATATTTCGTGCATGGTAAATAAAGCCCAAACTGTTCTTGGATTTAATAAACAATGGTCGTAAGAATGTTACTAAAACCCTATATACTTTATTAGTTCGTCCTATCGTCAATCCACAATAAACTCATCGAATCGGTTGAAAAATTTTTTATTTTTCACTTTACGCCGCTTCAACTTAAAACTTTAGTCCTATCCCACTTAGTTCGCATGCTAGCAAAAAATCAGGCAGCACGCCGCTAGCTTATTTCCGTGCATTTTTTTTCTATTATTTCCATCATGCCTACTAGAACTTAACCACCAAAAGGCACGTGCCAGTACACTTGAGTACTGGCACGTCGCTTTATATTCAGGGTGTGTTTGCCAAAGGCGCACTCTTACCAAAGATTTTCCTAGACGACGAGTAAACAGAGTACGATGAAGAAGGCGATCGAGACGACCAGAGAAGAGAGCATAAAACGTGCCAGAAGATGAGCAACCCAGTGAGGGAGAACGATGAGACATACAAAAGGAGTTTAGTTCGAGCCACTGAAGACAACGGTCCTACGACGCTGGGCCAAGACGACGATCGATTCAATTTATCCAGTTTACATATATGTATATACTTTATAGTGTGTTTACACTAGGTTGCGTTGCGTTAACAGGGCAAACTTAGTTTTTTACATAGAATTTATATGGGATCTAGTGATGGGAAAAGTTGCGTCCAAGTTACGTCCAAGCTACGTTTGTTTCGATAACAACTAGTTTTATTCGATAACTTACTGATTTTCGGACCATCGAACAAGTTCCACCCCCAAATCTAAAAAAATGTTGTAAGTGATAATTGGAGCAGTGCGCCCATGGGCACTTCTGGGGATATGGACAGGGAATAAGGCAAAATTTCGGACAGTTTGGAAGAACTTCCAAGAGGCTCGGCCTCTTACCAGACTCACAATATAGCGTTTTTGCAAAAATGTAAAAATATACTTTTTTAAAATAAATATACGTATCAGAAAGAAACTATAGGCTCACCGTATGCCTAATGCGTTCAACGGGTTTTTTGGTTTCTTGAACAGGTTTCTTCCAATGCCTTGGGATGTATTGCAATGTCATTAAATTCTTCAACGGTTTCCTTTCTTCTTCGCTTTGGTAAGAAATCCTGGTGGATGCTCGACAGCCTCACGGCACAAATTGTTTCAGATTCGCCAAAGAGACTAGTTTTAGCAATAAGGACCTCGAAGGTTCGACATCCCTAGCAAGTCCATGAACTTCGTCGTGAAAGCTTTATATTGCCCATGGCTGATAATAACGTTGTTCAAATTGCTCCATTTTCGTCAACTTTTTTACTTTGAAATAAATACTGACGTCTAACTTACTGTCTAAAACAAACGCAATAACGTAACTTTTTATTCTGTAAACACCAGTTCTGCGTAATTGCTTTACCTATCGAAATCAAACCTAACGCACGTTAGTCTAAACAGATTATTAAAGTTACTTTTATTTACCCTTTAATAAATAAACTTTTGAAATTAACCACTTTAATACAAAAAATCCCGTATTTGGGGGCTGGGGAAAACTAGAGTTTACGAAAAATTAAAAGTAAAATACCAGTGAACAAGTTAAAAGGAGAATCGGAAAAGAACACTGAATTTGCAAAAACAAGGATATACATATGTGTAAAAATAAAATATAAGTTTGAGACGCAGTAAAACCAAAATTTTTGTCTTTTTCCATGACGTGTTTAAATGACATATTAGCCGAAATTTACTCAGCCGATTTACTTACGCACAAATTTTTGTATGAGCATGAGGCACGCTCTGCGGTTTTGACTATGATAAAAATTCAGAAAGTTACAAAGCAAAAAGTTCAGCAAAACGGTTTCGCACGCTCTGCGGTTTTGACTATGATAAAAATTCAGAAAGTTACAAAGCATAAAGTTCAGCAAAACTTAAACGAGCACGATCTTGCAACAATTTACAATGTTTTAAACCACTCCTATAACTTGGAAGACGTCGGACTGCGTGTATTTCACAACTTTATGAGCAATAAGCTCCTAACATATACATATACAAAACGAAACGGATACGGAAGAAAACAACGACGACGAAGAAGTATTCGAGAGCTGTAGAGGCACAAGGAACGATGAACAGGCAAGACGGAACAAGAGCCCAGAATATGAGCAACAACTCTCCCAAATTAGCTTTCAGCTTTCCTTGATAATCCAGTACGTCATTGATGGAATTGACGATCATTTGATTGATAAAGGTCTTCTTTACGATGCGAAAACAATAAGAGAGTTCAAAGAGAAACATAATAATTATGTGACAAAAAATGAGAGAGAAAAAATATTCAAAAAGGAGAAACCAAAATGCAGCGACGGGAAGGAAAAAAATTCACACACCGAACAAAACTATTAAGAAGGAGATGTCGTGCTATAATTGTGCCGAAAAAGACCATAATCAAACAATTGCAATAACAAACGCAGTGGTACAAAGTATTTTAAATGTAACCAATTCGGACATATTTCGTAATATGTAACGTAATTGTGGTCAACTGGAACAATCAAAGAACAACAGTGTAAACACTCACAAAGTGCTGTCAAAGAATTCCATTGCGAGAAAGGAAGTTGTTCTCTCCAACAAAAAGTGTATGGCTCTTTTTGACGCAGGCAGCAAGCTTAACCTCGTCAGCGAAGACTTGTACGACGAGTTGCATCAAACGAAAATTGAAAAGAGCAGTTTAATTTTAATTGGATTCGATAGTGAGCAGGATACGAATAAAAGCAAACTAATTAGTAAATTAAAAGTGATTATTCTGATTTATCGTGAAACTTTCAAGTTGGATTTTTACGTCGTTCCGATTGGATGCATTGATTTTAAGTTAGTTAAGAAATTATTTTTAATCGAGACGTTCTACAAGTTCGTAAGATGCCGGGTGAAATAAAAGACAATGACGTATCAAACATAATGAAAACAAACGTGACAGATAAAAAAATGAACTTAATATAAATGAACAAGCTAGTGAGCTCGCGAAAACGGAAGTACGTTCACTTATAAACTACTACAAGCCGGTTCCAATAAAAACAACAAACATCGAGATGCGCATCATCATGAAGGACGAAACGCCCATTTTTTTCAAGACCGCGTCGACTACCTTTCGCTGAGTCGCAAACGGTGTTTGGCAACCCCGCAATCATCATCTCTGATAGAGGATCAGCATTCACCTCACACGATTTCTTAAAGTATTGCAATGACGAAAACATTAAGCCAATCAAGACGAATAAAGGACTTCCTCGCATGAACGGTCAATTCGAGAGACTAAATGCCACAATAATTGTAGTTCTCTCAAAGCTGAGTATCGACGACCCAACTAAATGGTACAAACACTTGAGAAAAGTTCAACAGGCAATAAATTCAACATTTGCATTATTCATCGCAACTACTCCGTTTGAGCTTTTAATAGGCTCTTTTAATAGGCTCAAAAATGCGAACCAAAGAAGACATCAATCTCCAGGACTTGATCAACAAGAAAGCGATTTAAGCGTATAACGAGGAAAGCAAAGAAAAGCAGACTTAAAGCTTTGATGGCCCTATCAACTCAACGTCTTGTGCCGAATACCTAAAGCACTGACCTATAGCTGATGACGATGACGACGATGCATTCACGGCGAACACATAATCCGGATGGCCATATGTAAGGTGTGTTTACCAAAGATTTCCCAAGACGACGAGTAAGCAGATGAGAACAAGATTTCGAGTGAACAAAGAGCGATCAAGACGACGAGAGAATGATGACAAGATGACAATTGATTCAATTTATCCAGCTTACATATATAGTGTATACTTTGTAGTGACCAGCGAAACTAATCAACCCACCCTCGCACTCAATTGACAAGAGCTTTTCACAATCAATTAATTAAAAATAACTAAAAAAGCGATTGAAAACCAATCACAACAGATTATGATTGTATGATTACACAGTTAGATAAAGAAAGCTTAAAACTACAGCCCATTTGCTTGCAGCTTCCCGAAGCCCAAATCATTATCTTATTACCTCTCTTGGTAAATGTTTGTAGCTTTGGAGACGTCGCCCAAAAGCATAATTGGAAATTACGTGTGTCTTAAAGTTATTAACTTTTGTAGTAAAACGAGCGAAGCAATGATTATCAGAGATAGTTTGTATGTGAATTTGTGCGAGAAGATAAGGTAATTAAGTTTCGTGTAGTGAGTTCCAATTTGCTGCTCTACGGGTATTACATTCGAGCCCACTTCACCACACAGCGAATACTTCTTCGGCTTGTTATTGGATCAGATAAGATTCATGAGCAGCGGCCCAAAAGAAGACTTAAACTCCAGATGACCGTTTACGTAACCTGCCCCATGACGAATAAGTACTGGGCAACCCGATAGAAGACCGGAGTGCTCCAATACTCTTGGATACATAGCCTCATTACTTGGATATTAACACACAACCTCATCTGGCCGAAGACACAAATCCTGGAGTGCAGTGACGTCTTTTAGGACCGCCGGACGCACACCAGCTATGACAGCTAAATTCTTGTTTTGTTTTGATTTTTGATTATTTTGATTTCTGATTATTTTGGATATTTGATTATTTTGGCAATTTATTAATTAGTAGATACCCCGCAGATTGACATGAGTGTGGCATTCGTGTAGATGGTGTAAATAGGTTTTATTTTCAATTTTGACCAGGAGCTCTCAACGCCAACCTGAACTTGGGCCCAACTTTACATGTGTATTATGGAGTAAAGTAAATAAAAATATCGTGAGTACTAAAAAACAACAGCAGCAAATATTTATTACCAATGCTAAATATTAATCATGTTCTTAATCGATATTGAAATAATTATACTTATATATATATATTCCTTCTTGTTAATAATTAATAATTAAGACTCATGATTTGAGGATAGGTAGGGAATAATGGATTATGGGTTAAGAGGATAGATTGTAATGAAAATTAACGTGTAACTGAAGCAATTAAATTTGTATAAATGGATTTATGAACTCAAATTTAAGAATATGAATTTGAATAAATAGTCAGAATGGTTTGTCGAGTACTTATGTCAAACACTCGCTTTAATATGTGGTAGAGATTTTAAGAATCGACCAAGGGACAATTCCGAATTTTAAGTACCATTGTCACGGTAGTAAAGACTTAAGGAATTATTAACAGCTAAATTCCCAATATCTGTCAGAATTCCTTTTCTCATCTATACACGAGTCGGGGTGAATCCAGGTTATTATCTTGATCTATTCTCTCCTTTAGCGTTTTCCTTTTATACCCTTGCAGGGTATTATAATTTTAGTCAGAAGCTGGCAACACAGTGAAGGAGACATTTCCGACCCTATAAAGTATAACTATTTTTAATCAAATTAACAGCCGTGTCGATCTAGACATGTCCGTCCGTCCGTCTGTGCGACTTCACGCAAACTTGTCCCTCAGTTTTGAAGCTATCTGAATGAAACTTTGCAGGTAGTCTTCTATATACACTCACTACTATATTAGTCGGAAGTCGTCGTAAGTCACAGTCTCATAAGTTGATACATTCGACTGTTGACTTATTTTGTTTTTTGATTTCCGGGAAGCGAAGATTTTTTTATTCGCTGCTGCAGCAGTAATATAAAGTATTTGGTAATAATAGCTTACTTATTAATTCTATTAAGTCAGGTAAGCGATGTGAATTATGATTTATTTATCATTTTTATACCCTTGCAGGGTATTATAGTTTCAGTCAGAAGTTTGCAACGCAGTGAAGGAGACATCTCCGACCCTATAAAGTATATATATTCTTGATCAGCATCAACAGCCGAGTCTATCTAGCCATGTCCATCTGTCCGTTCGTCTGTCCGTCTGTCCGTCTGTCCGTCTGTCTGTCTGTCTGTCCGTTTCTACGCAAACTAGTCCCTCAGTTTCACAGCTATCTGAAAGAAACTTTTCAGTTAGTCTTCTATATACTCTCACTCGTACATATGTCGGAACGTGCCGGATCGGACGACTATATCATAAAGCTGACTTAGAAAAGATCGGAAACTTTGTGGAAAAAAAAAAATATTTGATAAAAAAATTTGCATTGGTCATGGTTATGTTCATAGACGTTGATGCACTACGGTCAGTACCCTCAAGTGGCCCTTATGAAACCAGGCACGTGCCTGTTAGGGATAGGTATTAGTAGTCGCGAGGGAAAATATGGAAAACAAGAAAGGAAGCTAACTTCGGCTTACCGAAGTTTATATACCCTTGCAGATTACAATTGAGCTATGTTATTAAAAACGAAATTCTAAAATAACTTTAAGTGCCCAAATCTCAAATTTGATGAAAATATGTTAAGAAACAACCGAGTTATGATTTTTTCTATTATTTCGGTGGTGTTCCTATGGCAGCATCAGAATATAATCGTCCGATTTTCATGAAATTTAAATCAAAACTCCGGAATAATATTAAGTGGCCAAATTTAAAGTTTGATGAAAATATGTTGAGAAACAGCGAAGTTATAGCTTTTCCGATCAATCAGTTATATGGCAGCTATAGGATATAGTCGGCCGATCCCGGCCGTTCCGACTTATATACTGCGTGCAAAGGAAAGAAGGGTGTGTGCAAAGTTTCAAGTCGATAGCTTTAAAACTGAGAGACTAGTTTGCTTAGAAACAGACAGACGGACAGACAGACGG
>VNJQ01006124.1:0-10661 GCA_008042515.1 Drosophila truncata | reverse complement strand
CAGAGTACTCATGTACGCTGATGATGTTAAACTTTGCTTGCAGTACAGGGATAGTTCATGCCAATCGAACTTACAATCGGATCTTGACAACTTCCAAGCATGGTGTCATGCTAATGCTTTACATCTCAACAGCTCTAAATGCAAACTGATGACTTTTTCTCACACCCCTGTTTGCCACTTATACGCTTAACGACTGCTCTTTGGTAAGAATTACTCTGGTAGATGATCTAGGAGTCCTCTTAGATCCTAAACTTTCGTTCTCTGAACATATTTCCTGTATGGTTAACAAAGCCAGAGGCATGCTTGGATTCATTAAGAGGTGGGCAAAGGAATTTGACTCTCCTTATGTAACGAAGACCCTTTTTACTTCGTTAGTTCGCCCCATATTGGAGTATGGTTCGTGTGTCTGGAGTCCTCAATTCGGAGTCCATAGTAACCGCATCGAATCTGTCCAAAAGAACTTTTTACTTTTTGCCCTCCGAGGCCTATCCTGGGATGTTGACATAAGATTGCCGTCTTATTCTAGTAGACTTTTTTTAATTAACTTACCTTCTCTATCTAATCGTAGGACGATGCTTGGCGTCGTCTTTTTACATAAACTTATACATGGTGATGTGGAGAGCCCCTACCTAATAGGCCTTCTCAACTTCCATGTTCCCCGTTTAACATCTCAAACTTATATCCCTTTAGTAGCTAACCACTGTAGGCGAGAGTTTGATGTGCATGAACCCTTTAGGGTTTTATGTACTGATTACAATCGTCTTTTTAACAGTATAGATGGCATGGAAAGCCTTCAAAGACTAAAGACTGTATTGCTTGTAGAATTAGCCAGAAGTGTAACTTAATTTTTCCTCGTTCTATTATCTATTTTTCTTTCTCTCGCGTCTATCTAGAACGCGTTCGTGCCGTGCGTCACACGGCTGA
The DNA here is from genome assembly GCA_008042515.1 of Drosophila truncata. Taxonomy (NCBI): domain Eukaryota; kingdom Metazoa; phylum Arthropoda; class Insecta; order Diptera; family Drosophilidae; genus Drosophila; species Drosophila truncata. Next base: position 9,737 of record VNJQ01006124.1, on the reverse strand, counting down.
GCCCCTCGGTCGGTTGGGCGGGAGGTGGGCGTGGGACCTCGCGCAAATAAATTAATAAAAAGATACGCAGTTATAGCCTGTCCGCTAACAAATTTGTTAAAGAAAGACGCAGAGTTTGTATTTGAAGCTGAGCAGTTAAGAGCCATGGACCAGTTGAAGTATATACTCTCGAACGAACCAGTCCTGAAACTGTACAGCACAGTGGCACCAACTGAACTACATACGGATGCGTCGATGAATGGGTTTGGTGGCATATTAATGCAGAGATTCGAAGGTGAACTTTATCCAGTGGCCTATTGGAGCAAGAAAACTTCAACAGCAGACTCAAAGCGCCACAGCTATATTCTAGAAGTAAAAGCTGCCTATTTAGCTGTCAAAAAGTTCCGCCATTACTTGTTGGGAGTCAAGTTTAAGCTGCTCACCGATTGCGCAGCGTTTTCTCAGACAGTGACAAAGAAGGATGTACCAAGAAACACGGCTTAACGGGAGAGGCACAAAGGGAAATGCAAGAAAAACAATCATTGGCAGCACAATTAAATAGTGAAAATAAAGAGATTAAATGCACAAATATATATAGCTGCAGGCACACGCGAAGTGAACGGGAACTATAAATAACGCAATGTATGTTAGAAGTTTTAAATAAACCCCGATGGTTTTTAGCAAAGTTATTACACAAAAACAAAAGAGCAAGAAAAAAACACGACCGTTTACTTTGAAGGAGAAAGACGAATGATAGGGTAGGGATAGAGTTAATATTACATGAAATCATAAAATAAATAATATAAATGACGGAGAAAAATGGAGAATGAAATTTAAAAATTTGAAAATAACATAAATTAATGACAGAAAATGAATTTAATGTGATGTTTAATGTTTAAGTTTTATGTTATATATAAATCTTAATATGCAATAATTACAATTTACAATTCTTCTCATTTTTAACCACTTAGATCAAATAATAAATATAAGAAATATATGATTAGATAATTACGTATTTTTCAATTAATTGTGCAATCCAAAAGTGTAAAAAAAAAAACTTTTTCGAGCGATTTAAGTGCCTGGAACGCACATAAAAGAATATTTTTGGAGCGATTTAATTGCCTAAAAGAATCTTTTATAGGTGATTAAAGTGCCTGCAAAAGCTACTTTTATGTGCGTTTTCTGAAGGCTTTCACTGCTTCATTAGCACGGCTTCAAAGAACCTAGTTGGGAGTCAAAAAAGAGCCTTCGTCGGAAAAACGCTCTTTCCGGACTCTTTTCTGCAGACTTTATGGGTGTTTTCCCCATAATGAAGTATTAAAAAACCCTCCGAAAACGCTCATATTGCATGCTGGGATACATCGATGTTGTTGAACCTTTATAATAGTATAACTGCTGTTACCTTCGCGACCTTTGTTATCGATTACATCTGAAGGAAGGACGAATTTAAGTAGAGTTTCAAACCGAACTACAAAAAGAGTCTGTGCTAAGGATGAAACCGAACCTAACAGCAGAGAGTTGTCTTCAAAACCAGTACCACATTGTACAAGGCGGAAATATTTTCAATACTCCTATGGAAGAATTTATATTAATTTTAATGCTTCGCTTTTATCTCAACTAGCACCTTGTCGTTAAATAAGTAAATCTTCATTGTCTCGCGTACCTGAATAATTTTTTAAGGCTTTATAAATGTAGTACATTTAATACAAGAACCAATTCTGGATTTTTTAGGAAAATGTTTGTGAAATTTTGAAGGACTCGCAGTTTGTGGAGTGATTCATTGTTAATAAAATAGCTCTCGGTTGTAAATAAATATGATATATAGTAAGATTTAGAAATAATTGTTTAACCCATAAAAATTTTATTTTGTGGTTTCAGTGAATGTATAAAAAAAAATAATTATATGGGACATCACAAGAAATAACAATTATAAAGTCACATAAAAAAAGTACCAAATTTTTTATTATATAAAAAAAACATTTTTAATTTTAAGAAAAGTTATCGGTTTTATAAGTCCTTGATTTTGCATAACGTAGTTTAAAAAAAAACACAAAGGTAAGTTTAATCATATCTACTTATGTATGGATGTATGTATGTATATATTGATGTTTCTGACACAGTGAAGATAAATGCGTCGTTTATTGTTATTGAAAAATATATAAATATATAGTTAGATATACACATGTACACGCCCATAATAATTTTATTGGTTTCGAAATATAAATAAATATAAAATGTATGTATGTACATACAAATGTGTATACAATAAACATGAGTATACAACCCCTTCAGTACCAAAATTCCCTTCACGGCATTTTCTTCGCGACAAGTCCGAAAAATAAAAAAACAAATTGCATTGGCTTCGTTTAATAAGGTCCGAAACGAAAAAGGCAAACAAAATTCTACCAGTTTCGGCAACCGCCGACGTCTCGCGAAGCTCGGATATCACAGTTTTTGTTGTTTTCGTAGTCATTCGGAGCAGTGGCATGCTACCGCAAATTAGAGACAGATGTAGATGAAGGGAACGGAGAAAAAAAAACGGTGTCGAAAACCAAGTGAATGGAAGCGACGGCAAAATAACTTTTTTAAAATATGTTGTTATATTTATACATATTTAAAATTATATTTAATTATTTTTTACTTATTAAATCGTATGGTATATTGACATGTATTAATAATTTGCTTAGGCAAAGCCAAAATGTTCATTTTTGATTATCTGCATTGTGCTGTCCTAATTGCAAGGCATTGATTTGGTCTTTGGTTTTGTCTCACTTCTCCTAATTCTATTTTCATTTGAAGATGGTATCTGTTGTATTCATAAGTGTTCTGCGTATTATGCAGTTAAAGTTGCGTAAAATTAAAAAATGTAAATAATCTGAGGTAAGTAAAGTTATTTTTACTCAATTAATAAATTCCTTTGCAGAATTGGATTGGATTCAATCTAGACGATTTGAGAGCTAAACTCTATAGATTAGCGAAGTTTTTTTTCAATTAAAATTGGTACGTATATTTGTATGTGCAAAATACTGTACTTTTTAATTTGATTCTAATACATATATGCATTAAATTTACAGGTAACATTTGTAAGTGCCCCGAATGACCTGCAGCCGTTAGAGTAAGCCCGTGACACGCACTAGGAGTTCATGGTGAATTAATGCTAACAAAAACATTAAATTCAATAAAAATGATATTTAATATAAATAATAAATACAAAATTACATCTGATTTTTACAGGGGCGGTATGGTTTTTCTGGTGATTTTTTATAGGTGATTCCTCTAGGATTTCCCTTCTGAATCCATAGCAGATTCCGCTCTGAATTCCTCCTATTTTCCTCTCTTTTCCTTCCATATTTCCCTTTAATTTCACTTGGAACTCCACCTATATTTTACTCTGGATTCCTCCGTAATTCTCATCTGATTTCCAGGCGAATTCACTTCGAAATTCAGAGCGATTTCCTGGCGGGATCCCGGTCGGATTCTAACGTGATTCCCAGGAAACTCCGAATTCCAAGCGGGAGCCTCTTTCGGACAAATTTTGTATGGAAATTCCGACACGAATCCTGTGGAATTCCCTTCCATTCCGGGGGAATTCCGATGGAATTCCCTCCGAATGGTACTGAAGAGGTATTATAAATTCTAATACACTGATAGAAAAAAATGAGAATTTTGGTCATAAAATCGTGACCATTTCGGTCACGAAATCATCCCAAGAATTTTTCGTTCTTCCTTTGAGATTTTCGTTCTTCCTTTAAGAATTTTTGCATTCTCAATTCAAGATTTTTTAAATCTTATTTTAAGAACAAAAAAATCTATAAAAGATACCAAAAAAAAATCAATCCTAATCACTCGTTTTTAAGTGTTAATACTAAACCGTATGATTCATGTCAAACTAAACATACATATGTGTGACTTAAGAGTCCGGGTTCTGAAAGAATTAAATCTGTAAATATAGAGTTATAAATTGTTATTAAATCTTAAACTAGTTTAGAGAAATCCCAAATAAAACTTTACTTACACATTTTTGCGTGCCGGGATAGGACTCGAACCCGGGTCCCAAGAATACACAGACATTCCACTTACCCACTCGGCTACTGAGGCAAATTTAACTCTAGTGCCGAGAACGCTTATACATACGATTTCAAGGAGAGAGCAGAAAGTATATGAATCTCTCCTCTCTGAGCTAAAAATAGATTTTTCAACAAAGAGTGAGACCGCATTATGATTTCCATTTTTGTATAAGAAAGAATGAGACAACAGTAGAATACACTCTCCTCTGGAAAATTAAGAATGCCAAATATCTCAATTTAAGAACTTTATTTCTTGATATGAATCCTTTTTGGGTTTGTTTTACGAATATTTGGAATTTTTTTGAGAATATTTGGTCTCATTTTAATTTTTTTTTTTTAAGAATGTGAAAAATCCTAAATCCATTTTTTTTTTGGTCTTGAATTAAGCCTAAAAAGTCTTACTTTAAGAATTTTCTTACTTATATTAAGAATTAATTTTGAGAATGCACAAATTCTCAAAAGTAAACTTTTTTATTTCTATCAGTGTACTTATTAGCTTATTAGTCGGAATTTTCATTTTTATAGTAACTTTTTTGTACGTATGAAAAAAACAGTAACGTACATACTTACATACATACATGTATTTTCTAATAGCATTTTCAAAAATAAAGTTTGATAGGAAAGAGAAAACACTGCCCAAAATGACACACCAAAATTATTCGTGCATTTCTGATTTATTTATTTCTATTACCATGTGCCCGATAATCGGCGATTATTTTTCTACTTTATCAGAAATTGTTTTGTACTGAGGTTGGAAAAAATGGTCAGTGGGAAACTAGATTGTTTAAAATCCATTCAAAAATTACATTTGGGAACACGTAGTTATTTTGCAATTGCACAGTGGCTCGGCTTACATGGAGCCGCGGCAATAAAGACTTCTAGTTGTTTTCGCAAAATTCTAAATAAATTTATTAAGTTTATAGTAAAAAAAATTGCCACATCGCACGCTTATATCCTATAGCTACCATATAAAACATTGGGCCACATTTTAGTAATTTTGATATTTTTGGCGTGTTTTTCTATGTTTTGAGGGGCGTAACACATTTTTTCGGACTCTCCTTATAAGTTCATAATTTATTATAAGTCTTTCCTTTTAATTTGAGACCTCAAGGGATACATTACATACATACATTTTTCTTTGCAAAGTTATAATTGTTCAAAGTTTCGAATGGAAGGCTTCGTACAATATGTCCCTTCGATGTCATTAGCATTTGCATGAAGCCATGCATTCGAAACTTTAAACAGACATAACATATAGATCGTAGATCTTAAATTAAAGGGAAAGAGTTGTACTAAATAATGCAACTGGAGTAACAGTTCAAAATTTGTTGCGCCATAAACATTACCTTAAAAGATCGAAAAACGGCGTTTTTCGGGTAATTAATCTCAAATATCTCAATATCCTCAACTAAATTCTGACACCGAAACCGGATTTTACGATATTTGCGGACCTGTGAATGGCGAATTTTACTTTCAACAAAAAAAAGACGGCGTTAGTAAATTTTTGATTACCCACACATCTGAAAGTTTCTGCAGCTAATTTTAAAAGATTTAACAACTTAAAATTTAGACGAACACTGTATGTCACTGTCACCAATTTCTTTAGTTTCCCGGAACATAACTAAAAGTTTAACTAAACATAAAATAGACCTTCACAAAATATACAAAAAAAGGCGTATTCGCTCAAATGGTAGGGAGGGTAGGGTATTTAATTTTTTTGTTATTTTTTATTTCAAATACTTAATACGTTAAGAATGTTGAGTAAAAGTTGAACGGAGGTCGTTTGGTGTTCACTGCATGGGCTTAAAAAATGACATTTTTCAAATCGGTGTACATGATAACGCAAAATCTACTAGACCGATCGATTTGAAATTTTACACAAATATATTCTACACGTACTTTGAAATTTTTATTTTATTATACATATTTTTTTTTAACAATTTATATATATTTATTTTTTTACAAAAATCGGATTTTCGACTTAAAAATTTGAAAATTCAAGAAAAAATTAAAAAAATAGCGCTTCCAGAGTACCTCTGGACATTTATCCATTCACTAATGCATTTACGTTTCTTTAAATTGGGTGACTTTGTGGGCAGTTATGACGTACCAACTTTTTTTTTTAAAGCGGTTCAGGAAATTTTCTCTAATTTCTAAATCTTTAAATGTTTCTTTACAAAAAAACAAATGTAAAATTTGTTGAAATGATGTTTTAGTGTATGGCTTTTAAAATATTACGCTATGTTTATCCGTTTCGCCTCAAAAATATTTCGAAAAGTGGCCCATTTTGCACCGAAATAACCCTACCCCCCTTGAGGGTCCATTCTGGTTAGTCTTGTCAAAAAAATCAAAAAACTTTTCGATAGCTACAAATGTCTAGAACATCATACTAAAAGATCAAATCGAAATTCGTAATAGTTTAAAAGTTATGAGCCTCCGATTTGTACGACCTGTAGAAGGGTCAGAAGCAGGGTTCCTGCTTCGTTCATTGGCCTACTTCCGGCCTGTGTCGTGCTCTCGGAAATGCTTCAAATTTTTGAAATTTCTACAAAATCATCTTTAAAGTATTGGAAATATACCTGGAAAGTTTTGAGTCTCTTTGTTTTTTCTTTGTCAAAAAAATGTTTTCTCAAAAAAGCCTATTTTTTGACATAACTAACCAGAATGGACCCATACTTAAAACTGGCGATTTGAAAGAGAGAAATAACTTTCTTAGTGCAGCTGCGTTGCCAAAAAAAACGCGTGATCACGATTGCAAAGCTATTTTTAGACAGTACCGTTTGATTTCCTGTAAAATCAGGTATGCCAAAAAGAAGTTTGGACTTTTAAAGACAATTCGTGACATTTTCCTTAAATAATACGTCATCACATTTGTTGATTTTTGGCCTCTGACGGATCCACTGTGAATTGGTAGTATAATAAAAAATATATACAAACAGCAGAAAGCAACGTTTAGATTTCTGCTTATGAACAAGCCGCATTCTTTTGCGAGATCGTGGTTTTTAATGACGAATCAATATTTAATATATAGTGACATTTTGGCCCCACCTAAATTATGAAGAAATGCCAATGAAACCATAAAGGAGAAGAGCTTGATCCGAACTGTGAGCCATGATGGCATGATTGTTATAGTTTGGGTGTGTAGCTGCGGGTGGGGTTAACAAAATGGTATTCATTCATACCTCTAGTGCCCAAATTTTTATTTAAAAAACAAATTCAACGTTTGTTTTGGAAAAGTTTTAACTTGTGCACAGAGCGCGTTTTGTAGGACCATATGCTTGAAACGCCAATGGTCGGCTTTGGGAAAGTTGGCCCAAATGTAAAAAACATGTTGCATTCTGACGGTAATCGATAGCCGCAGGCGAAACAAATATCGCCTGGGATGCGCACCCAAAGTAGGTTGGCAGGGCCAAAAAAAAAAGGGAAGCTAATGGGCCACCTACGATCCACACCCAAAAAGAGGGGAAAGTGGATGGTAGGTAAGGATCACGAGAGGAGGGCACAGAGCGAGTGCATCCACTAATACCAAGATAGAAGCAGGGTCCTGGCCTTTAAAGCGGTTCTCGACCTCGATGAAGAGAGGCGAGTAAAGGGAAAAGGGAATCGACGGGAACCGAGCCAATAAATAGGGCAAGGTGACGGCCATTTGGGAGTAATCCGAGCCAGAACGTCGTGAACCGCGGGCGAGAACAAAAAAACGTTAAACCGATCGGCGAGAAAAAAAAATACATATAGAATATAAAGAAAAAAAAAACATGAGCTCGTGTGTGTAAAGGGAGAAGGCTCCCAGTAATAAGTGCCACCTTTCAGAGGAAGACACCGACTAGCACCCGATCCGGAGATCGAGGAAATTAGGGAGCGGAAAACGAGGCCAGTGGAGAAGGCAGAAAAGAAGTGAGTCCGTTCCGAATGGAACCTAATTTAAAATTAATAGGATTATAAACGGGTTACAGGGGGAGAAAATAGGCCCAAGTTCCGATCTCGGGACAAGGGTTTCGATCCTGGAAAATCGTTTGGACCCGGGATAGCCATTTTCGTCCATTCCAACCCAAAAATCCGCCGCCATACGGAGGGATCGACCGCCCGCAGAATATTAGTCAATTTATTTATTTTATTTATTTATTCAACAAATTTATTTATTTATCCAAATTATTTATTTATTTAAAAATATTTATTTATTCCTGTTTACGAACATAATTATTTATTTATTTGTTATTTATTTATATGTGCCAGTGCTAATTATTTAAAAAAATGTCCGTTCGATTTGTCTGTGCATAAATATATGTATTTATTTATTAATTCGGCAATATTTCGCCGGGAAATGCACAAAAATTAGACAAAGACAATAAAACGGTTACAAAAGCGCTTATTAACACATGAAGGCACTATATTAAATACAATTTAATACAATGATGGATAAATTAAAGGCAAACATAAACAATTTATAATATATAATATTCATAAGCTACATATATACACAATCACACATGAGCAAACAATTACCCTAAACTAAACTCTTAAAATCGAAATTCCGGAAGGGTGATCTGCCCAGGCCGATCCATGTTGGGGTATTAGTAGTCATCCTTCTGTATACGACCCGTCTCAGCCTCTTGTCTGAATTGGAGCTCCAGTTAGGATGAAATGCTGAAATGAAAGGAGGGTTAATTAATACAATCTTTACTTAATTATATACATATTTATTTATATACTTATACCCATGCATTGTCGTTGTGTCCTCGCAGTTGTCCACGCTGATTCCTTTCGTCGTCGTTACCAATGTTAGGAATATTGTTTGCTTTGCTGCTCGCTGAAACGAGAATTAAAAAAACAATTTGTAAATTAGTCAAATTAAGGTCAAATATGTTGAAAAATTAAAATTTATAACGATGAGTTGCTAATTGTCTTACGTGGGGGGGAGGATGATGACCGGATGAGTCGGTGACCAGGAAGAAGCCAGAATGACCGTGTGCCAAGGGGAATCCGGAGATGTGATGCGGAGTCCAGGAAGGGAGGCTGCGTCGAGGGGTGATAAAAACTATGCCCCGAGCCTGCATCTGGGAGGAAGAAGTGATCATTAATTGTATTGTTGAGATAGTGATAGTTTCGATGTTGTTTACCTTTTTTTTGTTTTGTTGTTTGTGGATTACAGATCAGCTGGGATTATGGTGCGACCTGTGGGCAGATAGGGAAAAATCCCGCCTGAGGTGACTGGCTAGGCCTTGCCGCGACTATGCCTTTTTTGATTTACGCAAACGGTGTACTGTCACACTGTACGGTCTGAATGTTTGCTTCCATGTGTACTAAGTGGGTTAGGACTAAAGTCTTTAGTTTAAGAAGACTATCTACATTTAAGATTATTATGTACACATTATTATAACTTGTACACATTACTCTAAAGGGTTCATGCAATTCGAAGAAGGTTCAATTTTTTTTTACAAATAAATCTTCAAAATAAAATGTATTTTTTTTAATATACATACCCAAATTAAAATAATACCGTCTTCTAAAAACTTTAACTAACAACACTTGTGACGCGCAGACGCGCACAAGAATATTAATAATATTAAATAATAATATAAATAATAATATTAAATAATAATAGTTACATTGGAATTGGAAATATTGAAATATTTGAATTGAATACGCGCGCGCGCCATTGATCGCGCCAGAAGGGTCACACTGGATTCAGGA
>VNJQ01006123.1:0-10350 GCA_008042515.1 Drosophila truncata | reverse complement strand
TGCCAAAGAATTCGTTTGGGACATTTATTTTAAAAGATGAAATGTCCCTAGCGTAAGAAAATTTTAATTTTTCCACCTTCAACTTTAAATTTTCGGCTCTGACTTTGCCTCGTATAAAGGCAATGACATCTTCCGATGTTTGACCAGGGGAGAGCCGCGAAACAAATATCTGTTTCGTAGGTGGGATTGCAATAAGGGCATTTGGCAAGACAGACTGAATATCTGCCGTGCTATTATCGGCCGGTGGTCCGGCCCTTATACCTTGGGGGATTAAATAGACGGGGCTATGGGGGGTCAAAATTTGTGATCCCCTAGGGGGTGAAGCGGATATTACCGGGGGAACGGTCAGTCCCACGGCACATTCGGATACCGAATCTTTTTTAGCACTCGATCTCAGAATTCTGGGAGTTAATTTTCAGCTCGAGGGCTGTACCGGGGGAGGCTGCTGCTGAGAGCCCGCCGCAGGTTGCAGGGACACGCCAACCTGCTGCACACCTGTTGCGGTTTTTTTGCGCCTTGGAGACTCATTTAATAGCGTGAGGCTATTAAATTGCTTATCAAGCGAACATGTTATGAGTTTTATGAAAACTCGATAACACCTCCTTAAAGCCACCCTTGGTCTGCCTCATGAAAGTCAACATTTCCCTTTCAACTTCACGACAAGCTTCGCAACAGTAACGTAGGCCGATATTTTTCCTCACGTCATCAACCGTCCGGCCGGCAACTCCAACTGAATGCACACGCGAAGTGAACGGGAACTATGAAGAACGCAATGTAGAAGTTTTAAATAAACCCCGATGGTTTTTAGCAAAGTTATTACACAAAAACGAGAGCGCAAGAAAAAAACACGACCGTTCACTTTGAAGGAGAAAGACGAATGAATGTTTTTAAAATAGGAAAGTACTAGTTCTGTAAGTTTTGTTTCAAAACTATTTTTATTATTTTTTCAAAAACATAAGAAAAAAAAACATATTTTTTTCGGCTCATCTAAATAGGTTTAAAACTTTTAATTTTAATTTTTGTTTGTCTTCGTGAATGAAAAAAAATGAATTCGCTTAAACCTTTGGTTTATATAATATATATAGTGAATGATCTGCTGCATTGCAATAGCTACAAGTTTGCTGAGGCTTGCTGTTGGAGGAGAAACACGAAAATGAGGTACGATTATGTGGCTCGCTCGACAATAATTTTTTTGGCTTCGGCTTTGTCGATTTTTTAGCTGATAAACGTTGGATATCGGCGATTTAACATTTTCTTAAAATCGAAAATTGAGCTGTTCCACCCTATTTATGTTTTGACACTGGGTCAGCACTGTTCAACACCAAATAAATCAACATCGCATTTAAAATTTTTGTGTCATCTCCTTTCGATAACAAGGTTCAGTCGCAGCAGTATTTAGTTATAAGCAATAATATTCCAGACACAACACAAATTATGTAATAACTCTTCAGTCGCAGCAACATGCATTTATCGTAAATAAAGTATCAATTACCAGGTCAAGCGAATATGCATAGTCTGCAGATACGAGGAAATGAACTGGGGCAATGGTCTCAGTTGCTAGCAATAACATGCATTCACAGTAACCCACATTATTTCTTATACGTTATTTCTGTTAATATACGCATTTTTGTACCTATGTAGTATGTGCATGTATTTTAGCAACATTAAGTTGCACTGAATTAATAAACAAACTCAAGTGAACGTGAAATAGGATCACCCACTTGTGCTTAGACGCATTCTCACGCTGCACATAAGACTCTCTCTCTCTCGAACTTAATATATAAGATATATGTCGCATGCCATTATTATGTACTTATGCTTAGTTCACCTAACTATTTGCATAAAAAGATTAATAACCATTTGACTACACATGAATTGGTTTTAAATTAGTTTTCACAGCTATAAATATTATTAAGTTTTATTAATAAAATCAGTAAAAGTTCTACCTTAAACCAAGCTTTTACTCATGCATCAGAGGCTGTCGCTGTGTCTTCAGACCCTCACTCACCCACCCAAACCAAACCAACCGTCCACCTAGTTACAAGTGCTAGTTGCGACAACAAAAGGCAATAGTTTATGCACTATCTGCCAGGCATCTAAGCCTCCTCATAAACATTTTGGTGGCCCTGACTCACAGGAAAATGTACTGAATACTTCAAAATTCACAGGAAAGATTCCGTAACTCTTGGGAATCTTCCGCATTTGTCACTCTTGCCATAAACATTTGGTGAGAACACAATCAGCAAAGATAAACGTTGACAAACAATCCTTTTCTAGAACTCTCAATCCTAGAAATCCCCCAAGGCTATTGACCATTTGTTTATTCTTTCGACCATACCACGGTTGCGAACAGGAGATGATCCAGCTGCCCAAGCAAATAAAACACTCCCAACGGTCAGGAATTAAAAAACAATTTTTAATATGCCTAGCAAGGATGAGCAAGCAGTCACAGAGGCGTTAGACTTACAGGAAGAGAGCAGTCAAGGGATCTAGAAGCTCATCCGCAACTTTAAGAAGGATTCAGCGGAAAGAAAACTTAATCCAATGTATTATAAATCAAACATGACTGCAACCGATGATGTGTGGAATCGATTTGCAGATAATGACAAAAATATTCCAGCGGAATACAGAATCGCAGGACTGTCGTGAGTCATACGACAGAGAGATTTGATAAACTCATTGTGGTCCCAAAATCTAGACAGCCATTTTTCGGTTCATGAAGAATGCGAAGACCCAGTCAGGGAAGGATGTGACATGCATTCGTTCCTCCGACTAGAAGGGGAGGTGCAAAGAGTCTTGAGGGCGCAAACAAACAAATCAAACAATAAAGATGTGCATTTGCCCAGAGTCAGCATCCCAAAATTCAATGGGGATCTACTCATATGGACTCAGATTATCGACTTATTCAAATGCATGATTGATGATACCCACAGTCAGGAAGACTTGGTACCTCAAAACCACAGTATCTGGAGAAGCAGAAAGATTAATAAGGCATATTAATCTTAAAAAAGAAAATTACATGAGCGCATGGGAAATATTGGTTGACGCATACAACAATCCGCGTCATATAGCAGACACGATTCTCAATCGTCTCCTGCAACACCATACAACAGTGACGATCCAAAGTCATTAAAGGAGTTGTACATTACAACAATTGAGTGTCTAGCATTATTAAAGGGACTAAGCATTGATTTATCTAGTTGGGATACAATCGTAATTGCCATCATCAAGCAAAACTGGATTTTGCAAATAGAGCTCTCTACGAACAATCGTTAAGAGAACTGCAAGAGGGGTCAAGAGAACTGCAAGGTCTCGACACAATGCTAAGCTTCCTGGACCAGCGAAGCAGAGTACTGGGAACAGGAAGACGCAATCAACAACCAAGAAAGCAGCAGAAGGGCCCAACACGCACTTCCGCCAGCGCGGGATCATTGGCTATACAAATGTAATTATTTTCGCAACAAAACTATACCCGAACGGTACAAAAACAAAAATTGTGTGTTAACTGTTTCACCAGTGACCACAAGGCAAAGGATTGCCGAGGCCGTACGTGTTTTAAATGCGATAAAAAACACCATACATTGCTGCATCTTGAGGCTACGTCAGGTGCAGCAACAGAGCCACATTTGGCCACATTTAGAGCCTTGCTAGATTCAGGATCACAAGTAAATCTGATCTGTGAACGTATGGCCTCCAAGCTAACACTAAAACTCCACGGTGCATCATTTCGCATCGAGGGTATTGGAGGCAATCCCAAAACCAGCCGAGCCAGAGCAAACGTTCTTATGAAATCTATGCATAACGACTTTGCTCAACAAGTAGATGCCTTTGTGCTGCCACATATCATAGCTGATCGGCCAGCTCATGAATTGAATTCCTCACAATTCCAAGTCCCAAACAACGTCACCCTGGCCAATCCAAATTTTGACAAACCAGGAAAGATTAACATGCTTATCTGCTCAGAACATTATTAATCGTTGCTTTTGCCGAGTCAAATGCTGATAAAGCCTTGAGGCCCAATTCTCCAAAATACAAAGCTTGGCTGGATTGAGGCCGGAAGAATTCCTGCTGAGCAAGATTCAGCAGCAATTTGTGCGGCGGTAACCACAGGAGATGAGGTTTATACGCTACTTGAACGACTTTTGATACTAGAAAATCTATACACCAAAGAGAAGGCTCGATCTTCAATAGAAGCCCATTACGAATCTAATTTCGTAGCGAATCTACAGGTTGCAATAGATGGAAAATTCATTGTAAAACTTCCATTTTCTGAAGGAACGTCAGCCCTGGAGGCATCTCAGAAAACTGCAATCAACAGATTCTTGGCATTAGAAACACGAACGGCACCAGAAGTCTGGAAGGGATATGTCGACTTCATGGAGGAATATGAACGCCTTGGGAACATAAAACTAGTGCTTTCCACACACGTTCCATCGGAGCACTACTTCATCCCACATCACTATGTGTTGAAACCCGAAAGCAGTACCTGGTGGTAGTGTTTGATGCGTCTTGTAAAACGACAACCAATAAATCATTGAATGATATATTGTATGCTGGACCCACGGTGCAGAGCGAATTGTATACCGCAGACATAGAGAAGATGTATCGCCAAGTGTGGATGCACCCTGATCACCAGTTCCATCAGTTAATCGTAAAGCGTCTGACGATCTAAAGTTTTACAGACTTAAAACCGTCACATACGGTACTACATCAGCCCCATCCCTTGCTGCTAAATGCTTGGATTATCTGGTCGAGAAAGATAAGAACCATCTACCGCTTGGGTCCTCTGTAATCAAACATGATTTTTACGTGGACGACTGGCTCACAGGAGCAGACAGCATTCCAGAAGCCATCCAGATTCAACAAGAATTAAAAAAAATAATGCTGCCATCCAGATTCAAGCTCCGAAAGTGGTGCTCACATAACGCTGCAGTATTAACCCAAATTCCACAAGAAGATATCGTCTCTAACGTCAAGCTAGACGAAACACTCCAACAGTATAGTGTTAAGACGTTGGGATTGCTTTGGATGCCACAAAAGGATCAGCTGTGTGGGCGATCTCAAAAAAGCGAAGCCTCAACCATCACCAAATGGGTGGTCAGCTCGGAATCATCGCAAATATTCGATCCGTTATGATTATTTGGCCCCGTTGTGGTTAAAGAAAATATGTTCATGCAAACACTTTGGTAATTAAAGATGGGCTGGGACGACGAGCTTCCTCAACACCTTCAGCTAGACTGGAAAAATTATCGCGCTGAATAATATGCAAAGCACTTAATAATATGCAAATTTCAAGGCACATATTTGAAGGACGGGTGCCAGTCACGCAAGAACTACACTCTTTTGTCGACGCTTCAGAACGAGCATACGGAGCAGCTGTGTATGTACGACCTTCATATAATGTTTATTATCTTATTATACGCTTGCAGGGTATTATAATTTCAGTCAGAAGTTTGCAACGCAGTGACATTTCTGACCCTATAAAGTATATATATTCTTGATCAGGATCAACAGCCTAGTCGATCTAGCCATGTCCGTCTGTCCGTCTGTCCGATTATACGCAAACTAGTCCCTCAGTGTTGAAGCTATCTGAATGAAACTTTGCAGGTAGTCTTCTATATGCTCTCGCTCCTACATAAGTCGGAACGGGCCGGATCGGACGACTATATCATATAGCTGCCATAGGAACGATCGAAAAAATTGTTGAACAAAAAATTTTAACTTTGGCACTTAATCACCAAAGTTGATATTTGGCTAATTATTATTGTTTCAGATATTCGTATTAAACGACGACTATATCTTATAGCTGCCATAGGAAAAGTCGGGAACAGTAGGAACAATCGGCAAAATTTTCGAAAAAAATTATAACTTCGCTGTTTCTCAACATCTCAACATTTTCATCAAACTTTAGCTTTGGTCACTTAATATTATTACAAAATTTTTATTTAAATTTTATGTCAATCAGACTACTATATCCTATAGCTGCCATAGGAACAATCAGGGAAATAATAGAAAAAATCATAACTTTGCTGTTTCTCAACATATTTTCATCAAACTTGAGATTTCGTCACTTAATATTATTCCAGAATTTCGATTTAAATTTCATAAAAGTCGGACGACTATATCCTATAGCTGCCATAACATCAGGGAAATAATAGAACAAATCATAACTCGGTTGTTTCTCAACATATTTTCATCAAATTTGAGATTCGGCCATTCAATGTTATCTTAGAATTTCATTTTTAATTACATAGTTCAACTGTAATCTGCAAGGGAATAAAAACTTCGGTAAGCCGAAGTAAGCTGCCTTTCTTGTTATTTATTATTATTATTATTTGCAAGCTATGATAATAAAGTATCCGTGCGGTTGCTCTGTTCAAAGCCGAGAGTAGCGCCATCAGCTAAAGAGACATTAACGCGGCTGGAATTATCGATCGCAAAAATTCAAGCTGTGTCACAGCAATCTCAATGGCGTCATGTGTCATCAGCGAATAACCCAGCAGATGTACTATCAAGAGGAATTGCTGCAAGCAAGTTAGCAGAGCACAACCTCTGGCTGTATGGACCTCTATTTCTGCACGGTTCCCGAGACAAGTGGTCAAAAGTACTGACCATCGCACCCAGTGATCTAGAACGACGAGTGAAGCAATTAAGTTTGCCGGCATGTCAAAATCAACTGGGAAGCAAACTATACAGTTGCAACCACAGTACCTCCTTCCATAAACTACACCGCATTGTAGCATACATGATGCGGTTTTGTAATAAACGGAACCGAGCTCCTACAACCACAACATCGCCGATAATAGGAAATGACGGACTAATCAGAGTCGGAGGTAGGTTGGATGAATCGAACCTTCCATATAACACAAAGCATCAGATCTTACTTCCATACAATGATCCAATTGTGAAGATGCTACTACGAGAGATTCTTTGGGGAGCCAATCGTTAAGAGCCATAGCTAGACAGCAATATTGAATTCTTAATGACAAAACAATGGCCAGGAGCATCATACACAGTTGTGTCAGATGCACAAGACCACGACCCAAATTGATGCAACAAATCATGGGGAATTTACCGGCTGATCGAGTGACACAGGCGCGGCCGTTCTCCAACTCTGGAGTCGACTACTACGGTCTCATTTGGATTCATCATAATATCCGTGGAAAAAGAATAGATAAAGCTTATATTGCAGGGTCCTGCTGTTTTGCCACTAAAGCAGTACATCTGAAGTTGGTAAGCGACCTGACGACAGATGCGTTCCTAGCCGCTCTTCAACGATTCTTGGGGCGACGTGGAAAATGTCAGACCATTCATTGTGACAACGCAACAAACTTTGTCGGTGCCAACAACCAATTGAAGGCGTTAGAAGAAACAATCTTCATAGAAAATGCCCAGACACGGATCATAAACCAATGCAGTAAGAATCAGGTGGAATTAAAGTTCATACCGCATCGAGCGCCATCATTTGGCGGACTATGGGAAGCTGCGGTAAAATCTGCAAAACGGCTTCTGGTATCTGTAGGACAACCAGTAAGCGTAACTCCGTTTGCAAATCAGCCTGGGATATTTAACGAGCGTCTCGGCACTTCCAGAATGGCAATCTCAGAATGGACGATAATTATATAAAACGACTACCATATTTGAGCGACATGGGAATATTATAAGCAATTATATTCTAGACACAGCACAAATTATGTAATAACTCTTCAGTCGCAGCAACATGCATTTATCGTAAATAAAGTATCAATTACCAGATCAAGCGAATATGCATAGTCTGCCGATACGAGGAAATGAACTGAGGCAATGGTCTCAGTTGCTAGCAATAACCCACATTCACAGTAACACACATTATTTCATCTACGTTATTTCTGTTAACATAAGCAATTTTGTACCTATAAATATTGTTAAGTTTCATTAATAAAATCAATAAGAGTTTTACCTTAAACCAAGCTTTTACATATGCATCAGAAGCTGTCGCTGTTGTACATCAAAATTTGATGTATATTTTTCTTTGATGTATATATTCTTCTTCTCCGTTGAATTTTTTTAAAATTGAGAATTGTAACAATTTAATTGGAACATATGAAATGGAACATTTTGATTGAAATATATGGATTGGAACATAGGAATTGTTGAACAGTTGGAAAATTTAAGGTTCCTCATCAAGATATAACATTTGAGCCTGAAGATTCTCCCTCCTTCAGGGGAGCACAGCGCTCGGGAGTCTGCCTCTTGAAAAGCTCGCTAACCTGAGCAATGACAAGGAAATGATAGAAAAGAACAAGCTTTTAATTTCAAACATTTATTTAATTAATACCATCTAGACAATTGGGCAATTGCAGATCTTATTATTTCTGCAGGTTGGTTTAAATTTGCAGAGATGTTACCACGATTTGGTTGATCCTGTAGGTAGCTGCCAATTATCTCTGATAACGCTGTTCTGCTCATTTAAAATATTGTGCAAAATGTAATAGGTTAAAATGATTGCATTTTTGTTTTTTTAGTGGCTGTCATGCCCCTTGCCAATAAAGTGAAACCTGGCTATAAAATGGCCAAGTGTAAGTGTAAGTGCGCTGTTCCGAGGATCCGGTCCCAGAAAATGGGTATGGCTTCATCAGCGTTTGGGAAAAGCGGAAAGCCGAGTCCCCAATAAGCAGCAGCTGGACTTTTATGCCACAGACGTTTTTCGCTTTTCTGAAGGATTGGATTCGAGCCTAATTTAATTACCAGGCTAGAATTTTGAATAATTGTTGAGTCGTTGTATCGCCTCCAAATCTTCGTCTTCTTTTGAGCAAATTTGATATTAGAACCTCCTCTAATTTTTGGGTTTGCTGCTGTAGAACATTCAAAACAGCAAAATCTTCCATATTTTAACACATTTGTATACCCTTGCAGGGTATTATAATTTCAGTCGGAAGTTTGCAACGCCAGGTTTTTGGCCAGGAGCATCATACACAGTTGTGTCAGATGCACAAGACCACGACCCAAATTGATGCAACAAATCATGGGGAATCTACCGGCTGATCGAGTGGCACAGGCGCGGCCGTTCTCCAACTCTGGAGTCCACTACTGCGGTCCCATTTGGATTCATCATAAAAACCGTGGAAAAAGACCAGATAAGGCTTATATTGCAGTGTTCTGCTGTTTTGCCACAAAATCAGTACATCTGGAGTTGGTAAGCGACCTGACGGCAGATGCGGGCGACGTGGAAAATGTCAGACCATTCATTGTGACAACGCAACAAACTTTGTCGATGCCAACAACCAAATGAAGGCGTTAGAAGAAACAATCTTTACACTCCGATGATCCTACAGATACATCAGCGCTCATTCCAGGTCATTTTCTAATTGGTGAACCTCTAGTAGCGCCTCCAGATGCGAATCTTTCCTTACCTGGGAAAACTCTAGTCAAAAGATGGGAGTTAGTATCCAGGCTCAAACAATCATTCTGGAATCAGTGGTCCATGGAATATCTGCAAGAACTGGCCCATGGGACAGATAGTAAAAACGGATATGTTTTTACTATCCGCAAAGATAACCAAGTCCGAGTAGTAGACGTGAAAATGGCATCAGGCAAATTCAAACGACCAGAAACTCGTTTAGCACCTTTGATTAAAAAAAGAAGTAGCCACAAAACGTCAGCACAACTCCAAGGATGACGCGGCGCAGGCAGAAGCAATCCCTACGCAGAAAAGGAAGATGTCATTTCCGATCCTCCCAACGTTACTGGCAATGCTACTGATTCTTCCATTAGCAATAGGGCAATCAGTAAGCGTAACTCCGTTTGCGAATCAGCCTGGGATATTCTACGAGCGACTCGGCACTTCCAGAATGGCAATCTCAGAATGGACGATAATTGTATAATATTACGAGTTGAAGCCATATTGGAGCGACATGGGAATATTATCGGCTGGGATAGCGGAACTGAAACACAAATGTTCAAAACTTCAGAACTCCCGACTTGGAAGACAGGAAGCTGACAGCAATTCAGTCTGAAAACTGAAATCATAGCCGTCAATGCCCATAGAGATCAGTTCATGGGATTGATAGAGGGCGAATTCAAACAATGTCTAGAGTTCAGTTTAACAAGAAAACTGAAACGATATGTGAGATCACTCAATCGAGATCCAAACTGCTGTGGTCAGCAACGCATCAACGAAACAGATGGATGTTTTCCACAACTTCAAGCGGTGTGCAAACGAATATCTTCCACAGTGCACCTTAATGGAACGGGTGGCTGCACGGCACGCAATTCAAAAATTAGCGTAAGCACATTTAGTACCATGGTCAGCGAAACGAAGGCGACATATGTTCGTTTTGGCAATATCACAACAATTGACCTAAAAGAAAC
>VNJQ01006122.1:0-12307 GCA_008042515.1 Drosophila truncata | reverse complement strand
TTGAGGACATTTTCACAAACCCGTGAACCACTGTGGACACAATCAGTTCCGAAAAAAGAACCAGAGAGAGAGAGAGAGAGAGAGAGAGAGAGCGAGAGGGTTAGTTTGTGAGCGCAAGGAAACACAAGAGCGAGAGAGCTATGGACCGCTTAGCTGCAGCTAAAAGCTAACGACACTCAAGCGGGGAAAAAACGGGATAAGAAGAAAAAAAGAAAGATAAGAAAGCCGTCTTAGCACAACTAAAAATGTTTATTAAAAACACTAAATTACACAGAAAAGTGCATGCACGCGCGGTAGCAAAACGGTATACTGATGATAGTTAAACCCCGGTGGTTTAAAATCTAAATAAACAAAAATTCGGAGCGCAAAACAAAAACACAACCGTTCGCTAAGAAGTGAGAGATCGAATATACATATTGTTTGTTGTTTCCGGAAAATTATTGCTTATAATTAAATAATGCCGCGACTGAACACAGGCCTCCAAACCGTGTTGTAATTTACATCTGACGCATCTAAAGCTTTTGCCAATGATTTTTGGTGTGTCCGAATGTTTGGCACCGGTGGCATTGAATGACAGCACCGTTTTTTTAGAGGGATCAACTTGGACCCATTGCTAACAAAGTTCTAGCAGTTCCAGTTCAACAGAAACTAATAGTGTGCTTACACTAGGTTGCGTTAGGTTTTCGATAGGTAACGCAATAACGCAGATGGCAGATGGTGTTTACACTACAAAAGATTCGTTATTAACGCAATAACGCAGAATAGGTGTTTACACTGCGTTATTGCGTCTGTTTTAGGTAGTAAGTTGTTAGTTAGACGTCAGTATTTCAAAGTAAACAAATTGACGAAATGATCTTAAGCAACTTAGAAAGCCTACTTAAATTAGCCATGGCACAAACTAAAGCTATCACGACGAAGTTCATGGACTTGCTAGGGATGTCGAACCTTTGAGGACCTAAATCATTTTGAGCCTTATCGCTATAGCGAGTCTCTTTGGCGAATCTGGAATAATATTGTGCTCTGAGGCTGGCGAGCATCCACCAGAATTTCTTTCGAAAGAGAAGAACAGAAACCGTTTAAGAATTTAAAGACATTGCAATGCATACCAAAGCATTGGGAGCAACCCGTTCAAGAACCATGGATAGAAAAAACAAATAAAACCGCTAAACGCATTAAGCGAGCGGTGAGCCTATAGTTTCTTTCTGGAAACACTCCATAAATACTTCTTGATTTTTATATTTATTTTTAAAATTAAATATATTTTTTAAAAATTATATAAACAAATAGTTTTTACTATTTTGCAAAAACGCGCTATTGTGATTCTGGTATGAGGCTGAGCCAAACGGTCGAATGACTTTAATCCGAATTTGCGTTATTTTGTATATCCTTATTCATATAAATGGAAGTTCTTCCGAACTCCCCGGAATCCTGCCTTATTCCCTGTCCATAGCCCCAGAAGGGCCCTAGAACGCACTGTAAAAGCATCGATACTAATATCGATGTTTCTATTTTTTGCGTTAGTATCGATTTATATTTTAGAGTATCGATATATCGTGTTCGTCCAAAATTTCATAAGATCATCCAACTCCACCAGTTGAACCGCCCTCAACAAAAAAAATAAATATAAATGAATTTCTACAAAATAAGTCCGAATTAAAAATTCGATCAAGTAGACGCAAATTTGCTTTTAATGCAATATAATGAGAGCCATATTGGATAATAAATATTTTATTTAGATGCAAAATGAATGTATGTCGGAGAGGACATTCAGTAAAGCTGAAGAAAAATGGTCGGATAGGAGTTTTGGTAAGCCAAAAATAGTTGATAAACTACTCCTTATCAACAAAAATCATAATACGTGATAATCTGAAATTGCTCGCCACTTTCTTCCATCACTAGATCCCATACAAGTTCTATGTGAAAAAAAACTACGTTTGCCCTGTTAACGCTATAACCACTAACCATACAACATATAGACTACTCATTTCATACAACGAAAATGGACACAAAAATTTCCTAGCGACAGGCCCCAGAGCTGTTAGTGGCAGGCCCCGTTGCTTCGTGTGCGCTCGGATTTTTTGCTCTCTCATCCTTATGCTCGCACACTGATGGCGAGAGTTCGCTCGTTCAGTCGCAGAGTGGCGCATCTTGAAGAAGGTTCCTCTGAGCTTGAATTCTTCTTTATATGTATGCGTGTTCATGCATTCACGTACACGGGCGCATGTGTGCGATCATTTCATTTCGACCCAGCAAAAATATTTGGTCTTTTGCTACTTTTGATACTCGGTACCCTAACAATATGGGCATATTCACTATTGGGTTAATGATAAGAATAAGAATATTATATGTTAATATATTTTTTAATGTTTCAGCATACATTTCATATTTGTTTACAAATTCAAATCAGCGGCAGCAGTTAAATGTTTTGCACATATGTATGTATTCTAATAAATAAAAATTCATCTACTGAGATAGGAACAGGGCATATTGCAGTCGATGTCACTTAAAACACCGACTGCTCTTTGTGGTTGAGGAATCAAATCTGCTGTTATTGTTGTTCTGCGAGCGGATGGTGCCTGCATACCCTACCGACGATTGCTTTTTAGGGAAGCGGGCAGAAACAAAAACAGCTGATTCGCTTTGTCTTGTTTACATTTCTTATTGACATTTTTTCCGGAAACTTTTTATAAATTTGGTTTATTTTTCTTATTTAATGATCAAGTTAGGACACTTTTTTCGAAAGTTATGTTTAATGATCTTTGGTTGATTTTTATATACCCTGTACCAAAGGTACAAAGGTATTATAATTTTGTGCGACTGCGCTATTCTGTAACAGGCAGAAGGAGGCGTGGCAGACCCCCAAAAGTTACCTAAATATTGGTCAGGACCACTTTAGGTCCATGTCCGTCTGTCCGTCCGTCCGTCCGTCTGTCCGTCTGTCCGTCTGTCTGTATGAACGCCTAGATGTCGGTGACTATAAGAGCTAGAGACACCAAACTTCGGATTTAGACTTTTTATATCTGCACGATCAAGTTTGCTTTCAATTTTTGCTGCTCCCCCTTTTTGGGGAGCTATTTGAAAAAAACGTATAACTCCTAAATTTATAAAGTTAGGTAAACTATTTTCAAAACCTTGATGTATTTTATCAAAATGCACAGATTGCCTAAATTTCATTACGAACGTGTCATAAATAGCGGATATAAAGGCTTTTTACTTTATACATATTATGTATACAAGAGGTCTCCAAATAACACATGAACCAATACATTTGCAATGGTCACATTCTTTGCCTGCGGACCGGACCCACGTCAGTTTTTATATTTTTAGCAAATAATTTCTGTTTTATTTTTCCCTGTAAATCAAAATAATTACAGTATTTAATACTAAGAAATAAAAAAAAAATCCCCTTTCATCTGCAATGACCCTCACGTGGTGTCTCTGGATACCAATTTGTATATAATCGGTAACGAAATCGAGGGGCGCCTTGTAATGGTACAGGGTATTCTACTGTCGGGGCACCCGACTGTATGTCCATCTTGTTATTATTACCCTGATTGTTCCTATGGCAATTCTCAAATAATATTAAGTGGCCAAATGTCAAATTTTATGAAAATATGTTAAGAAACAGCAAAGTTAGGATTTTTTCTATTTTTTTCCTGATTGTTCCTATGGCAGCTATAGGATATAGTCGGCTGATTTTCATTATATCAAAACTAAAATTCTGAAAGAATATTAAGTGGCCAAATCTCAAATTTTATGAAAATATGTTAAGAAGCTGCGGAGTTATGATTTTTTAAAATTATTTTCCTGATTGTTCCTAGGACAGCTATAGGATATAGTCGTCCGATTTTCATGAAAGTAAAATCGAAATTCAAGAATAATAATTAATGGCAAAATATTAAATTTGGTGGAATTGTGTTGAAAAGTGACAAAGTTATAATTTGTTTTCAAAAATTTTACCGATCGTTCTTATGGCAGCTTTATGATTAAGTCGTCCGATCCGGCCCGTTCCGACATATGTACGAGTGAGGGTATATAGAAAACTAGCTGCAAAGTTTCATTCAGATAGCTTCAGACCTGAGGGACTAGTTTGCGCAGAAACAGACAGAAGGACAGACGGACATGGCTAGATCGACTCGGATGTTGATGCTGCACAGTGGCGCCTCTCGAACAATCGAGCTTACAAAAATAAAAAAAATCATAGTGGCAAAAATTTATTTAAACTATACCTATGCGACAGGATTTCCCAAAGATTCCAAATCCGTTTTGAAAACGACTTGAAGACTTATATTGTAAAAGATATGAGCATTTAAAGTTTGACTTTCGTTTCGTTTTTTGCCACATGCAAAAATAAATGGTAAATTGGTCAACTTTCAGGTAATATTACACAAAAACTAGACAATCAATCGGCATGATTCTTATTTTAAAATATAAATACATTCATAAACTGTAAACTAAGCTAAAAATCCAATCTTTTCATTTTTTTCTCGCTAAAGTAGTCTATAACTTCTGAAGCCGATGAAAGCCACCGACTACACTATGTCTACGAGTTGCGTCTATATTTTCTGGACCAAAATCAACTTTCATCGGCTGCGTCACGCTCCGTCTGAGGAAATGCAAGGCTTCACAATAAAACAACTCAGGGTAAAAAAAACCAAAACACAAAAAAAAATACATACAAAAAAAGCATAGGGCGCAACTAATTTGCAGCGGTAATACCTTGAATATGTTTATCATTTCCTTATTTATTTATCTCTGGGGCAAGTAAAGTCGCGAAAAGATATGGAATCAATTGATTATAGTTCAGAAAAACTTAATATATTAGAAATTCCCAAATTATAAGTTTATTTTTAGTAAAAAGGCGTCAAAATAATAGAAAAATCTAAATTAAAATAAAAATCTTTTTTTTCAGTTATAGAAATATTTTTATTTGAGCAAATCGATAAATATAAAGCTAAAAAATTAAATAAAAAATCTTTCTAAAAAATCGTTTTCCATAAGAAAATTAGATTTTTTCATTTTGATACCCTATAAAAAGGCGAAAAAGTGAGCGTGGCACATTGTCCAATACATATATAAATTTAACAATATTTAGCTGTCAAATGCCGTTTAAATTATTTGATTATCTTCAAAAGGTATGATTTTCGCAAGCTCAAGTCAGAAAAGGCGCCACAGTGTGCTGATCAAGAATATATGTATATACTTTATAGGGCCGGAGATGTCTCCTTCACTGCGTTGCAAACTTCTGACTGAAACTATAATACCCTGCAAGGGTATAAAAATGAAAGTTAAATATGCTACACAAATATTTAGCCACACTGTTGCGGCCGCAATACAAACAGCGATTGATTCTGGCGGATTTGTGGAATGCCGCAATAGCGCAGAAGCTACGCCAAATTTTATAGAAAAAATAAATAAGTTCTTTGATTGCCTCAATAGCCATATTTTATATGAAAGAAATCCATATAGATGTGCAATGCAGAATATTAATAACGTGAACAAGTTCCTTATTGAAATAAGGAAGTATTTTGGAGAATTTAAATATCCACAAGCATTGACGGAATGATTTTGAGCATGTCATCATCTGTACTTGCACTACATAGCTGAAAGTACACCGCGAAATAGAATCAAGACCCTTTAGAAAACCTATTTTATTTAATAAGGGCTCGCGGGGCAACAAATAATAATCCGACGATGTATGAACTTAACATCATAATGTCAATGAAAATATTAACATCCACATCAGTATATGGTAATTGCGGCCCAGATAATGACACAATGTTAATAAATGTTATCCAGGACTGCAGCTTAAAAAAAAACCAATGACGTAAAAACCGATGAAGTAGAAAGTACCGATTTCGATATGTTCTCAGATGAAGAGACGAAAATTGAGCATATTTTTGATATTGCAACTGGAAACGAATATGATAGCAATGCCTTGCGATATTTTGCTGCCTACATATTGTTCAAATTTCTGCAAAAATAAGATTGCGAAATGTGTTCTGATCTATTAAAAACAAATATAGAAACACAATGCTCCACAGAACATTTTATTATAAAAATTGTGACTGCGCTGATAAAAGTTTAAAACAGAAAGCTCCATCAGATTACTATTTCTTTTTAATTCAATTGCATTACAATATTTTTAAAAAACTATTTGACAAAAGTCCAGCATTTATTCAAATTAGTTTTCGGTTACCCATTCCTGTTATGAATACAGGATAAAAATGCTAGATGGATTTATTTTAATTTTACAGAGGAAAAACAGTAAATGGCTGACAGAAAAAATGTATACGAAAGGAAAAGCTGTATCAACAGCTAGTGCAAGAAAACTGAAAATACTCAAACAGTAATAAGTTTCTTATAAAATGTCTCATTTTTTTTGTATTTATAGGAGGTATTATTAGGTAGGTGGGGAACAAGGAGATTTTCAAAGCATTTTGGAATCTGAAGTCGACTCGTAAGTCCATTGCAATTGCAATGGCCTCCTCGTGGTGTTCCCTGGATACCGATTTAAATACATATATTACTTACTTACACCTGTGTTTACAACGATATTAACAAATATTGGTACAATTAAAATTATAAACTTATTTTCATTAATATATTATTTAAATAAAAAATTAAGATTTGTATATTGTTCCATTTACCTTTACAAAAAAATATAAAAAGTATTTTAGAAATTTAATCTAAATTAATTTTTTTTAAGTTTTGAAAAAGTTTATAAAACGTTTAACACAGGTGTATATATGTGTGTATATTTATCGGTAACTAGTCGAGCGACGACTTTTAAATGAAGAAAATTAACAAAAAAAAAAACATTAAAATATATACAACTAGATAATTAACTAACAAGAAAGGAAGCTTGCAGATTGCAATTGAACTTTAAAATTAAAAACGAAATTCAAAGAGAACATTGAATGGCCGAATCTAAAATTTTATGAAAATATGTTGAGAAACAACTGAGTTATGATTTTCTCTATTATTTTCCTGATTGTTCCTATGGCAGCAATAGGATATAGTCGTCCGATTTTCATAAAATTTAAACCAAAATTCTGAAATAATAATTAATGGCCAAATATCAAAATTGGTGAAAATATATTGAAAACTGACAAAGCTATAATTTTTTTTCGAAAAATTTACCGATCGTTCCTATGGCAGCTATATGTTATAGTCGTCGTCCGGCCCGTTCCGACATATGTACGAGTGAGAGTACATAGAAGACTAACTGTAAAGTTTCATTCAGATAGCTTTAAAACTGAGGGACTAGTTTGCGTAGAAACGGACAGATGGACAGATGGACAGACGGACAGACGGACATGGCTAGATCAACTCGGCTGTTGATGCTGATCAAGAATATATATACTTTATAGGGTCGGAGATGTCTCCTCCACTGCGTTGCAAACTTCTGACTGAAATTATAATTATCGGGGGTGCCACAGAAATCGCTTCCGCTAAATTTCACTTCAATTTCATTCCGCGGTGCCACAGCCAATTACGTACGGCTAGCTTATTATATTGAGAGTATCTCTGGCTATTTTTATCGTCCTAGCTATTTCTGTCTTCCTACCACAGGACCTTAAGTGCAGCAACCACGAAAAAACGCTGGCCACAAGTTTAGCACACTTAACAAAAAATATTTTTATTTCATTATAAGATAACAATTTTGAAAAAATTTAACTAGTATTTGGTGGGATATCCTTTATTCTTAATTACTGCTTGGCATTTTTTTGAAAGACTTTCCACCAGGGTGGCACATCTATGTTGGGGTATAGCATACCAAGCCTTTTGGATTCTGATCCTTAGATCCTTGAAATTCGCGGGTTTACCAGCCCGAATGTGTTTCTCGACATCGCCCCACAAATTCTCAATTGGATTAAGATCTGGGGATTGAGCTGGCCATTTAAGAACCTCTATTTTATTATCTTGGAGGCAAGACTTCACTAAGCGTGAAATGTGCTTAGGATCTTTGTCATGCATAAATCTCCACTTTAACGGTAAATTTTCCTCGGCAAAGGGTATCATAGTGTTTGTAATAATATCCTTATACATATGCTGGTTCATCCAGGATCAATTTTGTGGATAGGACCCACGCCGTGCCAGGAAACGCCTGCCCATACCATGACATTTCCACCGCCTTGATTAATGGTCTTCACTGTATACCGTAGGTTGTGCTGCAAGTTGGGGGGTCGCCAAACATACTGCTTTTCATCGAATCCCACCCAGCCGGGAAAACTTGGATTCGTCACTCCACAATATATTTTTCCAAAAAATTAGTGGTTTCTTAAGGTGCTCCTTGGCGAACGCTAACCTAGCCTTTAAATTTTTTTTGACACGTGTGGCTTATGTTGTGCTATGCACCCACGTAAATTTTTTTCATTTAACCTCCTTCTAATAGTTCTGGAGGACACGTCAATTCCATATTTTAAGGACACTTCACTTTTGATGGTGCTGGAGGTCTTAAAAGGATCAGCAAAAGACATTCGGCCAATAAGACAATCCTCTATGGCGGTAGTTTTCCGTTTTCTGGGCTTTTGTTTTGCGTCTTTAAACGTGTTGTTGTTTTTGTAATGCTTAAGAGCATTGTAAATAATTTTCCGGGAGCAGTTCAACTCTTTGGAATTTCAGAAATCAATTTTCCAGATGACTTCATCAAAATAATAACCTCGCGCTTGGCTTCAGTGCACCAGGACCCCTTTGCCATTGTTAATTCTAACATCAATTGTTAGTATTCTAATGCTATACAAAGATCATTTTTTTTTTGTTTGCCCATCTTTAGATAACACAAACAAAATGGATGGTTTACCCACTCGAGAGCATATCGGTTGGGATTATCGGGATCATCTAAATGAGAAATTGGTGTTTTGGTTCGTTTAACTTTTGAAGCACGATTACTACTGAGCCAACTTTTAAGTTTAGAAAATTCAATTGGATAGTTGGGGGCTTCATCTTCATTATTGACGCAGTAAATAGATTTGAATACTCATTCGCATTGTTCCAAAGATATTTTAATTATTTAATTATACCATTTTTATACCCAGGCAGGGTATTATAGTTTTAGTCAGAAGTTTGCAACGCAGTGAAGGAGACATCTCCGACCCTATAAAGTATATATATTCTTGATCAGCATCAACAGCCGAGTCGATCTAGCCATGTCCGTCTGTCGGTCTGTCTGTCTGTCTGTCCGTTTCTACGCAAACTAGTCCCTCAGTTTTAAATCTATCTGAATGAAACTTTGCAGTTAGTCTTCTATATACTCTCACTCGTACATATGTCGGAACGGGCCGAATCGGACGACTATAACATATAGCTGCCATAGGAACGATCGGTAAATTTTTCGAAAAAAAATTATAAGTTTGTCAGTTTTAAAAATATTTTCACCAAAATTGATATTTGGCCATTTATTACACAAGCCGACAAAAATTGACCTTTTTTTTACGGACAATAAAGCCTGCAGATTGTGAATGATCTCGGTCTGTATATTGCTAGTTCGAAACCCAAAAGTTTCCATCACGTACCAATTTTGAGGAAATCGCGTTCACCGTACCAAAAAGGGCCTATTTTGGCACTTTTCAAACGCTAATAAAACAGAAATTGAGCATATACCAAAATTGGGCTTGAATGTAAGCCTAATCTTTCCCCTTTAAAATATAAGATGAATCCTTAATGTGGGACGTCAGGTTCAGCTGCTATATCGCTTTTTCTGAACTGCTTTTTGACCCATAATTTATCTATGTTGTAAAACAAATTGTAGCTGACTCGGTTGAAACATTTCTAAAAGTCTCGGCTATACTCGGTATGGATACAATTTTGTGTTCGAGCTGTTGTTCAAAACCGGATTTCCAGTTAAGTTACAACTGGGCCACTGATAGCATAAAACTAGTTTTATTATCGTTAACATGTTATACGTTTTATTGTATTTTATAGAATCTTCGATAGCTCTTTTTCTTTGTTTATTAAACGGAACACGATGTTAAAAAGTGAACGCCTCTGTTATAAATTCAAGGCGGTAGCTTTTCTTCGACCTCACATATGAATCTAATTCTACTTTGCAATAATACATACGTGACAAGAAATGAAACTAATTTCGGCTCGCCGAAGTGTATATACCCTTGCAGATTGCAATTGAACTATAAAATTAAAAACGAAATTCAAAAATAAAAATCGGCCGAATCTGAAATTTGATGAAAATGATATGATATGAAATAGCTGATTTGCGGTTTTGTCTTTTATTTCTCTGATTGTTCCAATACAGTTACAGAATACAGTCGTCCAATTTTCATGAAATTTAAATCGAAATTCTAGAATAATATTAAATGACCAAATCTCAAGTTTGATTAAAATATGTTGAGAAACATCAAAGTTATGATTTTTTCTATTATTTTCCTTATTGTTCCTAAGGCAGCTATAGGATATAGTTGTCCGATTTTCAATAAATTTAAATCGAAATTCTGGAATAATATCAAAATTGGTAACAATATATTGAAAACTGACAAAGTTATATTTTTTT
Source organism: Drosophila truncata (assembly GCA_008042515.1). Lineage (NCBI taxonomy): Eukaryota > Metazoa > Arthropoda > Insecta > Diptera > Drosophilidae > Drosophila > Drosophila truncata. The sequence continues at coordinate 1,797 of VNJQ01006122.1, read as the reverse complement.
TTCGAAAAAGTTACCGATCGTTCCTATGGCAGCTATATGATATAGTCGTCCGATCCGTTCCGACATATGTGTGAGTGAGAGTATATAGAAGACTAACTGCAAAGTTTCATTCAGATAGCTTAAAAACTGAGGAACTAGTTTGCGTAGAAACGGACATTCAGACGGACAGACGGAAATGACTAGATCGACTCGGCTGTTGATGCTGATCAAGAATATATATATTTATAGGGTCAGAGATGTCTCCTTCACTGCTTTGCAAACTTCTGACTGAAATTATAATACCCTGCAAGGGTATAAAAATTACAACTTCATTGTTTTCCTATATATTTTTATTTACTTTGAAATACGACCATAATTCATTATTATCTATATTATACCCTTGCATTATGACCAGAAAAATTCCGGAGTTTGTTAATAAAATAAACAATTTTAATCCAGATCAATTATTTCTTGTCACATTCTAAATAGGCGCATTCTAAATCGATACACATATACCATTTTTTTTTCAATCATCGAAACATGATTTAAAGGCTCTGCATGAAATCTTCTTTAGTTTCCTCTGCGATTTGTCTCTTCCGGACTTAATCAGGTCGCAACTATTTCCACGAAGTGTTAACTTCAAATTTTGAGACAGTAAGAAGTCACAAGAGTCACTAAAAACGGTGGTTGCATATATAATATTAAACAAGTTATTTACTATAAAACGGTTCGCATTGATGGTACTTAAAAAATTGTTTGCTATTTTTGAACTAGTCAAGAAGTGACGCGTCTCGTACCCAAATTTTCAATCAAAATCAATCTACACACAGTGACAAAAAAAGCACCACCCTAAAAATTCAATAACTAGTAAGTTATATTGCTTGGCGTTTCTGCAAATGTTCTCTAAATTGTCCCATTCTTTTTTTACTGGTTAATGGAACATTTTTTTATAAAAGTCTAAATTTCTATTTTATCTCTATTTATTTTTTAGAAAAATTTTATCTTTATATTTTTCCTGTGTTGTCCATTCCTAGAATCGTTAAAAAAAATAACAATTTAAAACGGAACTGCGCTTAGCAGTGAGGCAATAAGGAATTAGGCCCTATTATTCAAATGATTCTGTACCTTTCAATAGGGCTCAGCGAGTAATTCCATGAGCTTTTGTCGTTAAAATATTTTAATCTATTAATTTTGACCTTCTAAATAAAAAATAAAAATGTTAAAGGAAGAATCGCGCATTTGGTCCCTCAAATGCCATTATGCCCTTAATGCAGCTAAAATAATGAAAACGACGCTAAAAACAATGGTATAGAATCTGATAGAAAAAGCATTATTTGTGAATATCACTAAGGAATATTTAAACGCTTTATGCAATTCGATGACCCATAGAGGAAAATGTGTATTAAAGCAAAATTGGGTATTACAAAAAAAAGTTAAACTATATTTTGGAAAAAAAACTCATTTCTTGAGTATACGCATTAGTATAATTAATATAAATTTTTTTCTTTAAGTTGTCATAGTTATGAAAAGTCCGTAATATTAATATGGGACTGGAAAAATGTGTTGTTCTAAAAAATAAAAAGCGATAAAATAAAAATTTGTATGCACTTTCCATGTTCCATTAATCAGTAAAAAAATCAGTGGATAATTAAGGAACATTTGCCGAAACGCCAAGCAATATAACGTACAAGTTAGTGAATTCTTAGGGTGCGGTTTTTTTTTGTCACTGGGTGTATCTGCTTCACAACCAATATTTATCTAAATTGGTATCTCTAAAGCACTTATATGACGATTTTTGAGAATAATATCCTTGATATC
>VNJQ01006120.1:0-19724 GCA_008042515.1 Drosophila truncata | reverse complement strand
TGTGTTTGTTCCTTTCCTGGCCAGATTTTGCCGACCTCCACTGTGTGACCTAAAAAGTTTATAATTTTTTCCAAGAAGGGACATTTTTTTCACTTGATACGCAATCCACATTTAGCCTCTTGCAGGACTTTCTTTAGCTTGACTATGCACTCCTCGTTTTTTTGCGCAAATATAATTTTATCAAGTTTTGAAAAATGGCATTGAATGATAGCTTCACAGAAAGGAATTTAACATCGTTGCATTTCGGCCTTTTTTGGGCAATGAATTGTCATATACATTTATGCACATGCACATATTTATAAAAATGAACATGTTACATAGACACAATATACATCAAACGAAAGGTATTAAATCGTAGATTAATTATTTGTGTTAATCTTTAAAATATACCGCTCCGTTTAAAAGTTATTGTAATTCAATTTTTATTTTCAATTTTTATAATAAAAGTTGACAAATAACTGTTATTTTCAATTTTTTGAAATAAAAATTGCAGAATAATAATTATTTTCAATTTTTATTTTTAAAAATCATAAAATAACAGTTATTTCTTAACTTTTATATAAAAATTGAAAAATAAGAATTATTTTACAATTTTTTTTATAAAAATTAAATAATAACTATTATTCTCCAATTTTTATTTTAAAAATTGTAACTGTTACGATCCCTGATAATGCATGAACAATTAGATAACATACTAAAAATGGACAACACTGTAAAAATAAATAATTAAAAATTGAAAAATAATTAATAAATATGTATGTGGATTTATATAAATAAATAAATTATATTTTATATAAAACAAGAAAGGAAGCTAACTTTGGCTCTCCTAGGTTTATATACCCTTGCAGATTGCAATTGAACTATAAAATTAAAAACGAAATTCTAAGATAACATTGAATGGCCGAATCTCAAATTTGATGAAAATATGTTGAGAAACAACTGAGTTATGTTTTTTGCTATTATTTCTCTGATTGTTTCTATGGCAGCTATAAGATATAGTCGTCCGATTTTCATGAAATTTAAATCGAAATTCTAGAATAATATTAAGTGACGAAATCTCAAGTTTGATGAAAACATGTTGAGAAACATCGAATTTATGATTTTCTCTATTATTTTCCTGATTGTTCCTATGGCAGCTATAGGATATAGTCGTCCGATTTTCATGGAATTTAAATCGAAATTTTGGGATAATAATTAATGGGCAATCAAATCAAAATTGGTGAAAATATATCGAAAACTGACAAAGTTATAATTTTTTTTCGAAAAACTTACCGTTCGTTCCTATGGCAGCTATATGATATAGTCGTCCGATCCGGCACATGTACGAGTGAGAGTATATAGAAGACTAACTGCAAAGTTTCATTCAGATAGCTTTAAAACTCAGGGACTAGTTTGCGTAGAAACGGACAGACGGACATGGCTAGATCGACTCGGGATTGATATAAAAGAACATTCTAGAAATTTCTTTTCGCGATTCGTCAGTTAAACATATGCATATATGTACGTGTGCTTTGGTGGTGTCCAAAGAAACATTTGAAAAAAGTGCAGTGCGACGCTAAAAAGAGTTCGTGTCGGAAAAGAAGAAGAAAACTGTGAAAAGTGAGACTCCGCTGAAATTCTTAGAAAACGAAACTTTCCGAGAATTGGTGGAAGGACCGCGTGTTGCTGGTGCCACACATGCTTACAGAGCTGCAGCTTGTATGTGTTGAACAGGAAGGAAATAAGTGAAACTCCACTGAAATTCTTTGAAAACGGAACTTTCTGAGAATTGGTGAAAAGATTGCGCGTTGCTGGCGTCACACAGACAATCATAACGAGTTTAAGGCATTACATCCCAGCAGTTCGGCTGGTGGCAATAGTTCTCTTTGGGTATGGATTCGGGTACTCTTTTGTGGGTACCCATATCGCCTACTGTAGCTATAGCTGGTTGGGTATTCTCTGCATAATGTTTTTTTCCTATAACGCTGCGAGTATATACTTTGGTACTCCCTTTGGATACGACGGTCGGACCACCACAAAGCGGAATCCAAAATTTGCTCTTAAAAGAAATGATCGCTTAGCAAGTAAACATGCAGTAAATCGCTTGTTTTTGTTGCTAGATGCAGTTAAACAGCTGCGAGTGTATACTTTGGTACTCCCTTTGGATACGACGGTCGGACCACCACAAAGCGCAATCGAAAATTTGTGCTCCTTTTTGGTGCTAGAAGCAGTTAAACTGTACANGGTTGGGTATTCTCTGCATAATGTTTTTTTCCTATAACGCTGCGAGTATATACTTTGGTACTCCCTTTGGATACGACGGTCGGACCACCACAAAGCGGAATCCAAAATTTGCTCTTAAAAGAAATGATCGCTTAGCAAGTAAACATGCAGTAAATCGCTTGTTTTTGTTGCTAGATGCAGTTAAACAGCTGCGAGTGTATACTTTGGTACTCCCTTTGGATACGACGGTCGGACCACCACAAAGCGCAATCGAAAATTTGTGCTCCTTTTTGGTGCTAGAAGCAGTTAAACTGTACAAAACAGATTGGGATAACTGTTTTCTGTTGTTTCCTTTCTTATTCTTCTCTTTTTTTCTGATTTGTGCTTCAGTATAACTTCAGCATATGTGGTGACGCGACGTTTAGTGCAGTGCAGTGTAATAAAGTGTAATTAAATACACAAAATAAATAATTAAAACAGCTATCCAGTCGCAAAGGATAGCGATTCGATAATGATGGAGTACAACGTCGATGGAGTGCAGGGAAAATCGTCGTTAAAAACTGCTCAAAATCTTTTAGCACTACTTGGTAAGAATTTAAAAACAATATTGGTTTTAATTTTAACAAGAAAGGAAGCTAACTTCGGTTCGCCGAAGTTTATATACCCTTGCATATTGCAATTGAACTATAAAAATAAAGTCGAAATTCTGAAATAATAATAAGTGGTCAATTCCCAAATTTGATTAAAATATTTTGAGAAATAGCGAAACTCTGAATTTTGTATTATTGTTTATGATTGTTCCTATGGCAGCTATAGGATATAGTTGTCTAATTTTCATGAAATTAAAACTAAGATTCTCAAACAATATTAAGTGGCCAAATCTCAAATTTGATGAAAATATGTTGAGAAACAGCGAAGTTAGGATATTTTCTATTATTTTCCTGATTGTTCCTATGGCAGCTATAGAATATAGTCGGCCGATTTTCATGAAATTAAAACTAAAATTCTGAAAGAATATTAAGTGGCCAAATCTCAAATTTGATGAAAATATGTTAAGAAACAGCGAAGTTATGATTTTTTTTTATTATTTTTCTGATTGTTCCTATGAGAGCTATAGGATATAGTCGTCCGATTTTCATGAAATTAAAACCGAAATTCTAAATTAATAATTAATGGCCAAATATCAAATTTTGTGGAGTTTTGTTGAAAACTGACAAAGTTATAATTTTTTTCGAAAGTTTTACCGATCGTTCCTATGGCAGCTATATGATATAGTTGTCCGATCCGGCATTCATTCAGATAGCTTTAAAACTGAGGGACTAGTTTGCGTAGAAACGGACAGACAGACGGACAGACGGACAGACGGACATGGCTAGATCGACTCGGCTGTTGATGCTGATCAAGAATATATATACTTTATAGGGTCGGAGATGTCTCCTTCGCTGCGTTGCAAACTTCTGACTGAAACTATAATACCCTGCAAGGGTATAATAACGATTTTTTTATAAAATTAGATGCAATTACTGCTGATGGCGGCAATGGAACTGCGGACGGTCAACTTCGCCGCGCTATTCAATTACAGAAAAAAAGGCAATTAAAAAAAATATGCCTTAAACAACAATAGCAACAAAAACAACGACGACAATAACAACAACAAGAACAAAACATAATTTTTGCCGTAATTATAAGCCAAATGAAATTGTGCCATTTTTATGTAATATTAAATAATTTGTATATCTATTAATATCTATTAAAAAACAAAAATTTAAAAGAAAAAAAAATCTTTTTCTGGGTATGTAAATCGCTATCCCTTGGTAGATACCCAAGTGGCTATACCGTATAGAGTACCCAATTCCATAACTAAATCAGTGTCCCTTAGTAGTATGTATTTGGGTACTCTTCTTGAGTACCCCATTCGCTACTCATTGGTATACGAGGTGGTGACGATTGTACACTGCCTATGACATCCCTTAGTTAAATTCGCCACTGAAATACATGTCTTAGGTATTGACTGGGGAGTACTCTAGAGTACCCTAGAGGCATAGTGGATTCGACACCCATGCACTAGTTCGGTGAACTGCTGGGATACACATAACGATCGTCAAATTGTGTGTGTGTGTGTGTGGAGTAGCAAACAGGAGTGTGCATGCAAGAGCAAAGTGACGTCGTCGAGGGAGTTGCAGTCAAAGAGCGCCAAATCTAGCGACACAGAGGTCGTAGATTGGCAGGCTGCAAAAACAACAACAGCTAGAGAGCTGTAAAGCAGTGCGACACAGAGGTCGACTGCTACAACAACAAGAAAGAGTCGTCGAGGGAGTTGCAGTCGAAGAGCGCCAATTCTGAGCGACACAGAGGTCGTAGATTGGCAGGCTGCAACAACAACCACCGATTGAGAGTGGTAAAGCAGTGCGACACAAAGGTCGACAGCTGCAATAACAAGGAAGTTATTTCGTCGAGGAAGTTGCAGTTGAAGGGCGCCAAATCTGTGCGACATGAGGTCGTAGATTGGAAGGCTACAACAACAACAACGGCAAGAGAGCTGTAAAGCAGTGCGACATGGAGGTCGACTGCTAGAAGAACGAGAAAGAGTAACGTCGAGGGAGTTGCAGTTGAAGAGCGCCAAATCTGTGCGACACGAGGTCGTAGACTGGCAAACTGCAACAACAACAAAGGTCGCAAAGCAATTACCGAGGACAACTGCTACACAAAACAACCAGCAGTGCATCGAAAAGGGATCGATAAAGCAGAGAACCGTGAGTTTTAAGCAAGAATTTACTTATTGTATAAGGATTGAGGAACCCAATTGTAATTACATATAAGTTGCAAGGAGCACCAAAATTGTTTGTAAGAGGTCTAATAGGAGTAAAAGGATGGGAACAATTGAAAGCTAAGATGCATCCAAAATTAAACAGAATTCTTTATTAAAATCGGGGTATTAAGACAATGTTGGTTCCATTAGTTAGGTTTTAAATATTGGAATGCGTTTTGGCATTCAACTGTCCATTCAAATGGAACATTCTTTTTGCATAATTTTGTTATGTGCCGGGAATATTCAGGGAAGTTTTTAATGAATCGTCTATAATAATTGCCAAAAGCTACAAAACGTCTAGCGCAATTTGAACAAATTACGTTATTGCATTCAATTTAAAAGTGCTTTTCGGAAACGCTGTTTAATCATTTATACAAAAAATTCTTGTATATTTTTTTTCCATTTCACAAAAATGACTTATTTTACGCTCAAAAATTCGCTTGTTGAATACCACAATTACATGAAAAAAGTAAGAATCACATATAACTAATGTTTTTTAGCGTGTGTCCCCGGCACAATGCGATTTATTTATATTTATACATTCTTTTCCGAAATTTAATTGTATATATATAGGTTAGGTTAGGTTAGTCCGGGCGGCCCGGGCGAGGGACTACGCATAAGCTAGTATGGCCCTTAGTTGCCCGGGGGACTATTCTTTGAATGGACATGGAGTGGCCTACGCTGTTTCGAAGTCCTTGAGGATCGAGGCGAATTTTGCGAAGGCAATTAGTTCTCCTGGCGTCCTCTATGAGACCTCTTCTAGCGAGGCCAGTAGTGGGGCGCCTGAGTTTTTCGTTGCCCTCTCTGCACATGATTTTCGGTATTTTGCAGGTTCCGGAGATTCTTCTCCATCTGCTTCTTGTTCGTGCGTCTGCCTGACTCTCTGGCTTGCTTTGGAGCGTTCTTAGGGAGACGGGAAGGTTTCTGTTTTGTCACTCGTCAATCCGACTTCTTCCTTTGCAAGTAAATCTACCGTCTCGCTGCCATCGATGCCCTGGTGGCAGGGAACCCAATAGATCCGCACTGACATAGTCGTGCGTAGGGCATCTAGTGCTTCCCGCTTGACAGTAAATTTTTGGAGCAGACGATTGCATGGATTTGATCGTCGCTTGAGTGTCTACGAATATGTTTACCGCCTCATGTGGGCGGTCTATTCTCCGTGCAAGCTCTGCCACCTTCCTAATGGAATATGCCGCTAGGAATATGCTGCATTGGCCTGGTAGCCTATACGGCAGCCTTATCTTAGGGTCTGTGCAGTATATGCCCGCTCGTACTCCTCCTTCCATCTTTGAGCCGTCGGTTATATGTTAAGGTGTCGTGTATGGTCCTGAGCCGTTTTCCAGTCTTTCGGTCCCCATGTTTTGACATCCGGGCAGGTTCTGGGTATCATGTAGTCAGATAAACTGCTCATGTCCCTACCAATCGAACTGTGTTCGAATCCTTGTAGCGACATATTTACTGATGCTATAAGACGTTGTGCGGCCTTTCCGGCAGTCAGTTGCGTGTGAATATGTAGGGGATCGACTCCGAGTGCTTTTGTGGGGGTTGACCTCTGCGCCCCCGATATGCACAACAGAGCCTGCCGCTGGGTTCTTTCCATAAGCTTGTTGAATGTCTTATTTTCAGTGGCTTGCCACCACACTTATACTCCGTACAGCAGTGTCGGACGCACCACTAATATGTAGACCCAGTGCATTAGAGCCCATGTGCTGCTAAGCATCTTAGATGCATATAGCGCTATGGTGACCTTCTTCACCCTATAGAACAATTTTACATATTTTGCATATATTTTGCGTATATTGCATATATTTTGCATATATTTTGTATATCTTATCCATATATTTTGCATATTTTGAACACGCGTCCAAATTTTGAATAATATTTGATATATTCAGATAGACAGAGGAGAACTGACGAATGGTTCAATGTAAGCTCTTCTAAAGTTTTTACGTTTATCAGCCTGTGCGAAACACTTCTAGTTAGAGCGAATTCGATAATGTGTGGATGTTTATTTGTATCTGCGGGCCAGTATGTAGGCAGAGCTGGTGAGGCAAAGACGATGATAAGACGAGTTCCCCAGTGGGGATGCTTCGCGTTATAATCACCGGCTGTTATAAAGCAGCCTCCTAGTGAGTTGTTCAAATTCATAAACTAGTTTTCTGCAATACTGACGCGTGGGGGGCAATATATGGCGGGTTGGGTAAGTGAGCCGCTAGTTAGGTTTATACGTAGGAATGTGGCCTGCAGGTAGTTTGTAGCGAATGTCTCCATGGTTTTATGAGTATACCGGTACCTCCGTGTGATGATATGGAAACAGTTTTTATTAGTTAGATGGGTTTCAGAGAATAGCTTGATATTGATATTTTGGCTGTTTAAGAACTGCAGGAGTTCGTTTTTTTGCCTTCCAGAAGCATACTCTTAAAGAATCCATTCATACAGACTTTTCTTTGATCAGACTTTCCATTAGAAAGCTCTGGTTTCGCAGTAGTTCTTGGAGGGAACTTTGGATCGACATCATGAGGTTTGTAAGAATAGCTAGTGTACAGTGATTCAAGGCCACTAAGAGTTTGTGGGGGAAAAGTTTGGTTTTGAGTTGTTGTTTGGTATAAGTGGCTGTGGACGCCATGCTGTCAGCTGAGCGGCAGATGTTTGTGAGATTCCAGGGTAGCGAAGAGCATTGGCAATGGAGACACTAGGAGTGGCTGTTGATGGTATTTGGTTGGGCAGAGTGTTGAGCGGCGAATTAATTACTGCGTCTCTGATTTAGCCATTTAGCCGCCACAGTTACTGCATTTCCTCAGAGTAGGGTCTTTTTTATTTCCCAGGCATGCTTCATTACAATGCAAATCTTCACAGGCGACACAGACAGGTCGACAGATTGTGTATGGGATGCCCTGCATTTTTCTTTAGAGGTTTCGTCTCTGGGGCCAGCTCAACCTTAAACAGTGCTTGAGGTATTTTATCCCTGTTTACTATGTTCACGATGTTCTTAATGTCGAAACCTTTTGCTATTTCTGTTACAGTAATAGTCGATTCTATACCTTTTAGTACAATTAGTAAGCCTTTCTTACTTTTTAGCTGGTAAGTGTAATAATTTATAAGCTCAGTGTGGAGATATCTTATTACAGAACGAAAGTTGTCTTCATTGTTAGCCTGGAGTTTTGCTCCAACAAGTTTCCTCGTTTTAGGGTGGTGATATAAAAGTGGTTAGGCCCAATTTCTTGCTTTAGCTTATTGATCAGTTTGGCACAGTTGTGTTTCCTAATATACATTGGCGGTGGCTTTACAGCTTTCATGACTTGAGGCGCCTGACCCTTGTCTTCTTCGGCAAATCGGTTTTCGGATGTTTCTGTCTTTCCTAAAGTTTTCGATACTTTTGGCAAATTTGAGTTTACGATTTTTGGTGGGCTAATTTTTCTTTTTATTTGTACATAGTGGCCCATCTAGCGTTTGCTTTTTGAACTATCGATAATTTTGGCTTTGACATTTCGAACGTCATTGACAATATGTCAGATATTTAGTAGAAGCTTAGCGGTTTACGAAATGGTTAAGTTTACGCTCAACGAAAATTGGGAAGTATTTCTTCCAAAGTGGAGAGTCTTTAACCGAAACTGCAAGAAAATTGCGGTCAAAAAAATAAAGCGTTGGCCGAAGATGACCACTTTTACCGAAAAATCGTGTTTTCTGATAAGGCCCATTTCCACCTCGGTGGTTACGTTAATAAGCAAAACTGTGGGATTTGGGGTTCAGAAACAAGTCGTCTTGGAGAAGCCAATGTATCCACAAAGAATTACTGTTTGATGCGGTATGTGGTCCGGTGCCATCATTGGGCCGTTTTTCTTTTAAAACGAGGAAGGAGCCGCCGTAGCTGTAAATGGTGTCCGCTATCGCGGCATGTTGGAAGTCTTTTTTCTTTCCCCAAATGGAAGAGCCAGACATAGACGACATATGGTTCCGCCAGGACTGCGCTACGTGCCACACAGCCAACGTTACAATCGATCTTTTGCGCGGTACGTTCGAAAATCGCATAATCAGCCGAAACGGCGAAGTTAACTAGACGCCTCGCAGCTGCGTTTTGATCCCGCTGGACTATTTTCAAAGATAAAGCACGAGATTGAAGTCGCCATCAGGGCCATTAAGGGCCATAACACTGGAAATGTGCTTAAAATTGGGTCGACCGAATGGGCTACTGTAAAGCCAGCCCAGACAGCCATATGAATGAAGTGGTGTTTCATACATAAACCGCAATGTTAGCCCAATCCAATAAAATTGTTGAAAATTTGTAGTTGATTTTTTATAGCGATTTTTAAATCAATACAACTAGGCTGACTCCGAAAACACAAGTCAAATACCTCGGCACCGTTCTAGAGAGCAAGATGGCATGAAAACCCAATGTACTAAAGTAAAAACGGCCACCATTGCGCTATACGCACCCAAGAAGATGCTTAGCAGCACATGGGGTCTCTCGCCCGCTCTGATGCACTGGGTGTGCATATTATTGGTGCGTCCGACACTGCTGTATGGAGTCTTAGTGCCGTGGCCACGGAAAAGAAAACATACATAAAGCTATGGAAAGAACACAGCGGCAGGCACTGCACTCCATATCAGGGGCGCTTAATCGGTTCCCTAGGCCGCGGGAAAGGCCGTACAAAGCCTAGTAGCATCAGGAAATATATCGGTAAAAGGTAAAAAGGTAAAAGTTTAATTAGTCGAGACATGATCAGCATATCTTACTACATGATACCCAGAACCTGCACGGAGGGTAGAATAACAACACTCATGGGACCCGAGGACTGGAAAACGGCTCAGAACCGTACTTGATACCTCAACATATACACCAACAACTCCAAGATGGAGGGAGGAGTGGGAGCGGGCGTAACTGCACAGATCATGAGATACGGCTGCTGTATAAGATACCAAGCCAATGAAAATCTCAGCCATCAGGAAGGAGGCAGAGCTTGCGCAGAGAATATACCGTTAGCCTGAGACGGTGAGACGGGAAAATCCCCGGACAACTGAGGGCCATACTGGCTTATGCGATGCCCCTTACGAGGGCCGCTCGGACTACTCTAACTTAATCTAGAATCGAATAAAGTTGCAGTCGGAAGACATATAATGCATTAACAATGCATTAGAGGCAAAAATCGACAGATAATGAGTATTACTGTATCATAGGGCCATAATACATTAGTCAATGCATCAGAACTGCCTATAGTCGTCTTGCTCGCAATTGTCTAAAACCCTATGGAGCTGTCAAATCTTTAATGAAGTCTCTAATTAATGCTGTGATGTCATAATAGTATAAATGTGGAGCTACACAAATTATATTTTACTCTATGCCTTTTTTGGGGGATAATCTTAACTAAACATCGTTTAGGCTATATCATCAAGTTCCAGCCATTATTTTTCTAGGTTTTGAAAATTGAGTAAGAACGAGACTGCAATAGCATACGAAGTAAAACTTGACGCATTGCGAAATGACAATAACTACAACGAGGATATTGAACAATCTAATGTGCATAATAAGAGTATGTACATATAAAAAAAAGGGCGACTAACTTTATATAGAAAATTTAGTCTTATATCCAGAAAATTCTTACTCATATCTAGGACCAGCTTTTCTTAATTCAAAAAAACTTGCCCTTAAATAAGGAAAACAAATTTTTTATAACAATTAAATAGCGGTAAAAGATTGACTAATATTCCTCTGCTTTAATAGTTACTTGACATAAAAGGGACTGAAGTGTTTCTTAAATCAAGAAACATTCCCATTGTATTAAGAAAATGATCATTTATTAAATAACCCTAAGCAAAAGTTTTTTCCTACATTCAGGAAATATCGCCCTGACTTTAGGGCAAAGTTTTCTTAAATCTAGGGGGACTCGCCTTTGGAGTCGTTTTAATAGCGAATTTCTAAATCTATGGACAAAAAGTGTATTTTTGTGACGACTTTACGTGAAATTAATATTAACAAACTCCCAGAATATTTATAGTCAACTCATTATTATACCCTTGCAGGGTCGGAAGCTGGCAAGACAGTGAGACATCTCCGACCCTATAAAATATATATGTTCTTGATCAGCATCAACAGCCAAATCGATCTAGCCATGTCCGTCTGTACGTCTGTCCGTTTCTGCGCAAACTAGTCCCTCAGCTATCTGAATAAAACTTTGCAGTTGGTCCTCTATATACTCTCACTCTCACTTCTATATACTCACACTTCATAGGAACTATCACAAAAGGAAAAAATGTTAGATATGTCAGTTTTCAACATATTTTCACCAAATTTTTTTTTAACAATTTATTATTATTCCAGAAATTTGATTTTAATTTAATGAAATCGGACGACTTAATCCTATAGCTGTCATAGGAACAATCAGAAAAATAAGAGAAAAATAGAAAAAACATAAAAATCAAATTTGATATTTGTCCACTTATTATTATTTCAGAATTTAGGTTTTAATTTCATATAAATCGGACAACTATTTATATTCTATAGTTGCCATAGGAACAATCAGGGAAATACAAGAAAATAACAAAATTTCGCTGTTTCTAACTTCGCTGTTTTTAAATTTGAGATTTGGCCTCTTATTATTATTTCAGAATTTTGATTTTAATTTCACAAAAATCGGACAACTATATCCCATAGCTGATAAAGGAACAATCATTGAAATAATAGAAAAAATCATAGCTGTTTCATAAAATTTGAGATTCTGTTCATTCACTATTATTATAGAATTTCGTTTTTAATTTCATAGTTCAATTGCAATCTTCAAGGGTGTATGAACGTCACGACGCACAGTGTAAGATTTTGCTAATCTTGGGCGCCCTAATTCAATAACTTTCGTAATTCAATAACTTTCGCCCCAAGAATTGGGTAGACATAAAATAATGGGCGTGACATTTTCGTGGGAGTCAATCAAGAAAGGAAAAAGTAAAAAAGTAAGAAGTGCATTTAAACAAAAGAAACTAAAGCAAAAAAAATATTCACTGTAATTCACTTTAACAAAAAAAACTATTTTAATTTTTAATTTGAAAAACATTTTTTTTTCAATTTTTTTGTGAAATTAGTGTTTTTGGATATAGGCTCATGTTTTTAGCTATAACTTCCAGATTATAAGTTAAACCACTGAAAACTAGAGCTTATATATTAAATATACATAATTTTTAGGTAAATAAAAAAAACTTACGTTTATATTTTTAGGATTTTTCTTTTCAAGGAAAAAAAATATAATAATGTCATTTTATAAGGAAATTTTGCAGCATTTTTGGCCGTCAAGCTTATTTAATTCGAATTTGGTTCAGAGCTGTCGTCACTGTATTGATCTTAAGACAATAGTTGGGCACATCTTTTGAAAGCTCTTAGTACCCAATTTTCGGCGGTTTTAAAAATTGTTTAAGAAATATATCATATGATATCAGGTGCACCTCCAAAAATCACCATTTGTATGTACACGCGAAGTTTTCATTGTAAACTTGCACTATTTATAAACTTTTAGCTTTATCTTTCAAAAATCTTCAAAATCTTTTATAAATTCAAACCAGAGTTTGGATAAATGATATCGCAAAATAAAATTACGAAATGTCATGGCCAAACCCCACCACTGACTGGACTACACGGGATTTTCGCTAACGTTCCTTGCTCAAACCTCGAAAAATTCAGCATGGGTTATTTTACACATTTTCCAAGTTTAATGTATTTGTGCAAAATATGAGTAAGATTTTATTTTTGAAACTGACTCTATATGCATTGCTGCAAATGGTGTATGTTCTGGTGTGATAGAATGGGATAGAAGTTTTGTTCCACTGAAAATAGGAAACATGAAAAAACATTTTTTCTTTGAAATTTTTTTTCCAGTAAAATAAAAAAATGTAGATAAGTTTAAAGAAATAGATAAAGAATCGATCAATTAATATGATAAAAATAATTTTTGGCTGCTCCGAACGCGATGCAATTGAAAAAACTAAACTGTTTCAACTGATGCGCGCTGCCCAATGCAAGTTAGCATGCATTTCTAACTTTCCACTTCAAAAATCGTTATCTTCAAAGTACAAATTTTTGTTTGGTTTTGATCGTGAATTCTTTATATTTGAACATTTCTAAAAGTGCAGCTTAAAGCCGCCAAAAATAATTTTTTTTTTAATAAAGGCTCTCTAGAATGGCAAAATCGTATACTGTGCGACGTTATCTTCCTTTCTTGTTAGTATTATTTTGAAATAGATTGCATTTATGTAGATTGGTAATACTAGTCTAGTTTCTTCATCTGCATGCTCCGGTATCAGTAAATGTTTCAAGGTATTCACTTAAAACCGAAGCTATTTCTATTTTTTTTTTGCATTCTACTTTCGCGCATTGCAAATATAGAAAGCATAAAATTGATATTAATAACTCATATTGTTAATGCGGAACTTATTATCAAGAGAAAATTTTCATCTGTCTTACAATTGAAAATTGAGTTGGAAAACGTATCTCATCCAATTCTATTATTGAAGCGTCTGTCATTGTCTTAACTTGTTTAACTTTTCTTCCATTCATCTTTCTAACGGTGTCGTAATATTAATTAATGTAACAAATTTTAAATATATTTCTCGAGTACCTGTGCTTTTCGTTTTTTTCTTGGGGCGCTAATATAATATATGTATGTTTTTATATATTGCATACTAAAATACATGAAAATATGGTACACGTATGCAAATATAAAAAAAATGTTTACATTATTGTCCATCTAAAAATAAATTCCCGAGAACGAAGCTGGTTCGGAAATAAAAATATTTTTACAGAAACAATTCAAAGGGAATACTTATGCTCGCTTTTCAATTTTGTTACAATAGTTGTTTTGGTTTCAGCGAAAATAGAATGCAACGAGTGCTGTTTCTACATTTATTTGATTCTAAGATTATGGCGATGAAACCATTAGATATAATTTGCGCTATAAGAAAATCTATATTAATTCCCTGTCTTCAATCATCGCAGCAGTACATTGTCATACAAATAAAGCGATCGGTGAAACGTTTTTATTAACGTATAAAACACAACCAAAAGGAAATATTACCTTAATAATTTTATAAAATCATAAAAATAATATAGTTCTTTTTTGTAATATCGTCGATTGAAGTGGAAAAAATGAGTGTAAGTTAATTATGTTTGACAATATAATATTGAATAACGTAATATCAGCTGAGAATAATACAAAATATAAATAGTGCGTTGAATTATTAAATTAAATAAAAACTCAAAAAGCCAAGTAAGAAAATTATTTTAAAATATTTGGTGTTTAGGGCGCGGTGCATATAATAAAAATCCGATGTTATACAGATTCATGATCAGCATCAACAGCCGATTCAAACTAGCCATGAGCGTCTGTTTATCTGTATAATTTATATATTTTTTTATTATTATTCAAATCAATTTATTTGATCTTTATTGTGTGTAAATGTTTTATACTCCCCTGTACATAAATAAGTTTCCTTTCTTTTTTTATTATGCTGATTTCGACAATATATTATTATTATTATACACACTTACTTATAAAGTACTTGAATGCTGTTAATATACATACATACGTAGTTAACAGGCGGAAATGTATGTTTTTCATGAACGAAAAAAAGATAATTCAGACTCTTATCAGCCTAATGCATTTTATTGTAAATATTATATATATATATTATTATTTGTATGCTCCTATAGGGTTTTATAATTTTAGTCATAATTTTTTATAATTTTGAAACGCAGTAAAAGAATCAACAACAGCCGAATCGATCTAGCCATATCAGCGTGTCTGTCTATTTGTTTCTACTCAAGTCTCTTTGTTTTTGAACTAGTTAAATACAGGCAATATTCTTCTAATAATTCTAATTTATAATATATACTTGTTGGTTATCACAGTGAAAGATTGAAAAAGAAATCAAGGAAACATCTCATATATGCTCCCCAGCGTTCTCTCACGTATAAAGTTCCAGACACAATATTGATCTCTTGAGTGCTTTTCGCTTTTTTCTTGAAATTATCTTTTAAGAAATTGGCTCATGGAATGTCTTTTCAGATACAATAATAAATAAAGAAAGGAAGTTAACTTCGTCTTGCCGATGTTTATATACCCTTGTAGATTGCAATTGAACTATGTCATTAAAAACAAAATTCTAAGATAAACAATGAATGGCCGAATCTCAAATTTGATAAAAAAATATGTTGAGAAACAACCGAGTTATGATTTTTTTATTATTTCCCTGATGTTCCTATGGCAGCTATAGGATATAGTCGTCCGATTGTCATAATATTTAAATAAAAATTCTGGAATAATATTAGGTGACCAAATCTAAAGTTTGATGAAAATATGTTGAGAAAAAGTTATAATTTTTTTCAAATATTTTGCCGATCTTTCCTACTGTTCCCGATTTTTTCTATGGCAGCTATAAGATATAGTCGTCCGATTTTCATGAAATTTATCACGAAATTATGAAACAATAATAAATGGCCAAATATCAAATTTGGTGATTATATAATGAAAACTGACAGTTATAATATTTTTTCAATAATTTATTCGATCGCTTTTATGGCTGCTATCTGATATAGTCGTCCGATCCGGCCCGTTCCGACTTATGTAGGAGTGAGATCATAGAGAAGACTACCTGCAGAGGTTCATTCAGATAGCTTCAAAACTGTGGTTGCGTATAATCGGACAGATGGACATGGCTTGATCGACTCGGCTGTTGATCCTGATAAAGAATACTTATCGGAAATGTCTCCTTCACTGCGTTGCAATCTTCTGACTGAAGTTATAATACCCTGCAAGGGTATAAATATTGCAAAAAAGCCCAAAAACTAATTCTTAAAAGAAATATGTTGGTACTGTAGGTGACTGTGCGGCCCCTATACAAAAATATGAAATAATATTGGTGAAAAGTCTAACACGGAACTCGTGATTTGCTTTTGAGTTTTATTTTGAGAAAAAAAGAATACAAATCATGAGTAATCTTTATTTTTAAATTTTGCGTCTTTGCCTACTATTTTATAAAAAATACACACATACAAATAAAGTTCAATGAAGTTCAATAAACATTTAAAAAAAATTGGCCAAATGGTGCAGGCCTTGTTGAGTTTTGTGCTTACCAACAGATTTTGCGATTCTCTTTTATATAAACGATTGCACTTTGCGAATTTTTATTGAATCTTTGTCTAAAACTTGAATCTTTGTCTAAAACTTCGTTTAAAATATGCAATCGCTTGTGATCGAAGGCCGGAAACGATCAATTGTTTAATCTCTCAGTGGACATATCAACACGTTGTGGCCGTATGATCATTTTCAATGCCAAAAATGCAGTCCTGGAGGAAAAAATTTTCTATTGTTTCACGGTGGTACACGTTTTCCGTTCCTCGACGCACCTTATACAGCTCTGTGAATATTATAGTCTGCATTTTCTTATCTTCTGTGATCTACATATTCTTTGGAAATGTTTAGCTTAAGTTAATTTAGCAATTTGACGCCTAACTCAACCAGAGGCTCAGATCCAGGAAACATTTAGATTACTTATCAACTAAGTTTATATATATACTTAATTTTCTCGACATTTTCTTTTCTCTTAACATCTGTTTTCAATGTGATTTTGAATTTGTATTAAAAGTCTTTGCATTGCTGATCAATTTTATGTCTTTTGAAAGTTGATTCCAAAGCCGAATAGTATTGGTGAAGAAGCACTTTTAATGGAGTTATATATTTTTTGTTCGTCGGGAAGTAGATAGCTTTAATGTCATATAAATAATCATGCTGTTTCATAAAAATTATTTTGTGTACGAGTGTCAGAACCTTAAGTTTAATCAAATTATATTTCAAAAACCATATTTAATTAACAAATAAGATGCTCGTACACCTAATGGTAAGCGGTAAATCACACCTTGGTGACCTTTAATCATATATTTATTGGGAGGAATATTTAATTTTTTGAGTCCCTACAATAAGCTTATCCAAATTCTCTGTTTTATAATTGTTTTTAGAGATAACAGACACTTACATTTATACGAATTTAAACTAATACAATTCTTATATCTCCATTCAGAAAAATTGACTAACAATTCATTACAAAAAAATGTATTGATCTGATTCGCCAATAGATGCTCAATCGTTCTGGAAAAAAAGAACGATTCGGCAACACGTTTCACGTCACACGTTTCGGTCTTTACAAAACCGAATTTTACTATATTGAGCTGTTCATCATGGTAATTGTCCGAAAAGTTTCTGCCTTGAATTATATGGTTTACATAGTTAAAATTTAATTTATAAGAAAAAAAAAACCTTACCTGAAAAATTCGAGTACTGAAAGTTGGTAGTATAAAAATATATTACTTTTATTATAAACTAAATAAAAGTGATACGCGTAAATCAATCGCTGCGATTTTTTCACCAAAACTTAGTCCTATTTCATATAATATTTGATATTTTATTTTACATTCTTTTTTATCAATCTGAAATTTGATAAAATCTCCCCCTTTCTTTCTAGCGGCAAAAAAAACACACTGACTTAGGTCAATTAGCAATTCTAAAAAAAAAACTTAGAAGAGCCTAAAGTCGGAATAATAACACAGGTCAACAAGATCCAGTTGTTTGAAAGGTATGGTTCATTTCCGAATTAATTGGGTTCGTAGAATCCGACGTCAGAATTTGCCAATCACGTCAGGGTTTTGAGATATTTCAAGCTATGAACCGGAAGACGGCGATTTTTCGAAAATATCAAATATCTCAAAATCCTGACGTGATCGGTAAATTCTGACACCGGATTCGGATTCTGTTCACCCAATTGGAAATGAGCCCCATCTTTCCAACAACAAAACGAAATGTATCATTAGCATTATCATAAGGCCTTTGGAAAAAACTGCGTAATTTTAAAAAGTCATGACTTAGCGAAAAAAATTGTACTTGATTTCGTGAGGTCTTAGGAATCGGCCACGCATTGAGCGATGAGTACTCTCGAGCGACGTAAAATATTAAAGCTTATGAGAAAGCATTGGAGCGACGAGCGAATTTCTTGAGCGTCAGAGCGACGTCGCTCAGCGCTAGAATTGGTTTTAATTTTTATACCATGTACCAAAGGTACAAAGGTATTATAATTTTGTGCGATATTCTGTAACAGGTAAAAGGAGGCGTGGCAGACCCCCAAAAGTTACCTAAATATTGGTCAGGACCACTTAAGGAGTCGATATAGCCATGTCCGTCTGTCCGTCCGTCCGTCCGTCTGTCCGTCTGTCCGTCTGTCCGTCTGTCCGTCTGTCCGTCTGTCCGTATGAACGCCTAGATCTCGGAGACTATAAGAGCTAGAAACACCAAACTTGGGACTTAGACTTCTTATATCTGCACGCAGATCAAGTTTGTTTTCAATTTTTGCTGCTCCCCTTTTTTGGGGAGCTTTTGGAAAAAAACGTATATCTCCTAAATTTATAAAGTTAGGTAAACCATATTCACAACCTTGATGTATTTTATCAAAATACACAGATTGTCTAAATTTCATTGAGATCGTACCATAAATATCGGAGATATAGTCTTTTTAATTTATACTTATTATGTATACAAGAGGCAGCCAAGGCAAAGGGCTCCAAATAACACATGCACCAATACACTTACAATGGTCACATTCTTTGCCTGCATACATACAGCGAAACAAAGTCAGAGATATTTTTAGAACGTTCGTTAGAGTAATTGCAAGTTGTCCCGAATTTCAATTCACGGGGAGTGGTCCTCCCCCGAGTCAAAGTTTTTATATTTTCAACAAATAATTTTTTTTTTAATTTTTTCCTGTAAATCAAAATAATTACAGTATTTAATACTAAGAAATAAAAAAAAATGTCATTTCCATTTCGTTTTCCCTGGGTACCGATTTTAATATAATAGGACACGGAATCGAGCGGCGCCTTGTAATGGTACAGGGTATTCTACTGTCGGGACACCCGACTGTATGTCCATCTTGTTAGTGCATCGCTGAGCGACGAAATGCAAACAATGTAAAAAATATGCGCGGAAACTTTAATTTCAGCTGTTCAAAGCCAAACCGTTTTATGGAACGACACTCATAAAGAGTACAAAAATAAAAATACTACTGATAAGCCAAAATTGCCAAAAATCGATCTGGATGGTTTCGAATATTTCTTTATATTGTTTTTATACCCTTGCAGGGTATTATAGTTTCAGTCAGAAGTTTGCAACGCAGTGAAGGAGACATCTCCGACCCTATAAAGTATATATATTCTTGATCAGCATCAACAGCCGAGTCGATCTAGCCATGTCCGTCTGTCCGTCTGTCCGTCTGTCCGTCTGTCCGTCTGTCCGTCTGTCCGTCTGTCTGTCCGTTTCTACGCAAACTAGTCCCTCAGTTTTAAAGCTATCTGAATGAAACTTTGCAGTTAGTCTTCTATATACTCTCACTCGTAAATATGTCGGAGCGGGCCGGATCGGACAACTATATCATATAGCTGCCATAGGAACGATCGGTAAAACTTTCGAAAAAAAATTATAACTTTGTCAGTTTTCAACAGAACTCCACCAAATTTGATATTTGGCCATTAATTATTAATTTAGAATTTCGGTTTTAATTTCATGAAAATCGGACGACTATATCCTATAGCTCTCATAGGAACAATCAGAAAAATAATAAAAAAAAATCATAACTTCGCTGTTTCTTAACATATTTTCATCAAATTTGAGATTTGGCCACTTAATATTCTTTC
>VNJQ01006118.1:0-17404 GCA_008042515.1 Drosophila truncata | reverse complement strand
AAAATCGCTCTTTATCATGAAACTAAAACAGTCATTTTCTATTTTAATATTTTATTGGAGGCCGAAATGCTAAACTTTAACATTTCTGACCCTTCAAAATTTGTACGGACGATTCATGGAAGGGAAAAGATGCATTCATACCATGACAGTAAAAATAATTATTGCATTAATTATTAAAAATTATTGCATTAATATTTGTTTTTATTTTATTCAATTTTCGGTCGACGACAAAACATTTTCAACGATATGCGGAAAGTGGTTCCAGACAGCAAGGGATAGAGTGAAATACAATAATAAATCAGGAAACAAATAAATTATTAAACAGGTATTAAATAATAAATTAAAAATCAGAAATGAAATAATTAACAGAAAATGAATTTATTGTAAAATTGACCAATATTATGTTTAAGTTTTATGTTTATAAATGAAGGAATGAATGAATGTTTTACAATTTAAATAATAAATATAAGAAATATACAAATAGTTAACTACGCATTTTTTCATTTAATTGTGCAAATCCAAAAGTGTACAAAAAAAGTAAATTTTGGAGCGATTTAAAAGCCTTAAAAACGCACCTTTATGGGGTGATTTAAGTGCCTGGAAAGGCTACTTTTATGTGCGCTTTCTGCCTCATTCGGAGGAGGATTCATTAGTTCTAGACTAAAGTTTTATTCTACATCTATACATTAGGGATAGCACAATTTGTGCATGACGGGGCAGGGGCTCGCACTGCGCGGTCGAAGGTCGCTTAGCCCGTCCTCTCCTTTCTTGCCCTCTCTAGGAATCTCAACGCCTTCATCATCTTTGCTGAGAACTCCGCCGCGGCGTCCCAGAAGAAGACGTGCTCCGCGTCTTCAATTATCCCGGATCCGCACTCCGGGCAGCCGTCCTCCTCTTCATGGCCAAACCTTTTGAGGTAGACGCGGAAACAGCCATGCCCGCTTAGCACCTGGGTCAGGTAGAAATTTACCTGCCCGTGTCTCCTCTCCATCCAGGACTCGATGTCGGGGATCACCCGGTGGGTCCATCGTCCTTTGTGTGAGCCATCCCACTTGGCCTGCCAGCTTACATAGCACCTCCTTCTGGTGGCGCTATTCAGCTCGGCCTTTAGAGCACCATCAGGTCCTTGGTGCCCAGGAAGCGCCCACACCGGCGCCGCGTACAGCAGCTGTGAGGTGACCACGCTTGCCATCAGGTTCCTGGCGGCGTGTTTGGGCCCTCTGGTATTCGGCAGCATCCGGAACAGCGCTCCGACGGTCCCACTGGCCTTCTTTTTGGCGTACTCGAGGTGCTCCTTGAACGAGATCCGTGTGTCGAGGAGGACGCCGAGGTATTTTATGCACCTCTGCGACTTTATCACGGGACCGCCTTCGTTTTGTGCTCCGCTAATTTCAGGCCGGCGCGCGAGAGCCACGTTTCTATCGCCTTAACCGCTGCGTTAGGCTTCTCCTCCGTTTCCCTGTGCTCCTTCGCAACCGTGACCACGGCTATATCGTCGGCAAAACCCACGACGGTAGTATCGCCGGGCATCGGGAGCCGCAAGACACCGTCGTACATTGTGTTCCAGAGCAGGGGTCTCAGCATAGAGCCCTGCGGGACGCCGGCTGAGACTTCGAATACTCTGGAGCCCATGTCCGGTTCAACGGTGAGCACCCTTTAGCTAAAATAGCTCCTCACTATCTCCAGCATGTACCCAGGTATGCTCAGTTCCAGTTTGCGGTGTTGAAGGCGTTCATTATGTCTAGCGTGACCACTAGACAGTAGCTCTTGGAGCCGCCTTTCCTCCTCGATCCCTCAATCGCCTTCCCTGCTATCTCCTTCACTGTCTCCACTGCATCCAGTGTCGACCTCCCCTTCCTGAAGCCGAATTGGCTTGGAGAGAGACCCCCGGCCTCCACGATAGCTGCGTTCAGCCTCGCTGCGATCAGCTTCTCAAACACCTTGCCAGTGGTGTCGGTGAGACAGATCGGTCTGTAAGACGATGGCTCCCCGGGAGGCTTACCCGGCTTGGCGAGCAGCAGCAGCTTCTGCCTCTTCCATCTCTCGAGAAAGATCCCCTCTGCTAAGCACTTGAAGTAAAACGATGCGTACTCCTTCGGGTGGAGTGCAACACCCAGCTTCAGGGCCCTATTAGGCACAGCGTCCGGGCCTGGCTCCTTCTTGGGGCGAACTGTTCTTCCCGTCCTGGTCGCCTCCTCCTCCGAGATCACGCAGGCTAAGCTGGGGTGGCGCTCTACATTCGGCTGCATGGTCACCGGCTCTCCTCTCGGAAACAGCGCATGCACAATGCCGTCCAGGGCTACCGGGACCGAAGGAGTTGAACTGCCCGCTTTCAGTCCCTTGACCACAATCCTGTAGGCACCTCCCCAGGGATCATTTTCCGCCTTATTCGGAGGGTGAAAGCACCTATTTGGGAGTCAAAGAAGAGCACTTATCGGACTCTCAAATTACCCTTGTGGAGGACCATTTTCAAGGGGAAAAACGTTCTTTCCGGTATTCTTTATTGGTGTTTTTATCCAAAATGAAGTATCAAAAAACTCTCCAAAAACGCTCATATTGCATGCTGGGATCGTGTGAAAAAAGATCGTATGGCGTTACGAATCTTATATATAAAATGTATTTGCTGGGACCCTGTAAATACATACATACATACATATGTACACTACTCGCCACTAGAAAAAATTTAAAAAGGGAAAATCGCTTAAAACATGGTAAACAAAAGAATGTTTTTCCACTCTAATATTATTAGTTTAAATTACATAAATAACATATTTATAACTCTTTTATAACCCCGTAAAATAGGAAAAAAATTATTGTTTTGGGATTTTTAACAATGGAGTGTAAGCATGCAAACATACAGTCCTCGCCACTAGAATAGGACACCCCCTTATACTAATATTTAGTCGGCCATACCATCTAAATTAATTAAGATACAGAGAAAAGTTTTCTTTTATAATAAAACATATTTTATTGAGTTAATATGAACATAAGATAAAATGGTTTTGTTGCCTGCAACTACGTAACTTCGCGCCAGCTTAATCATATTTCTTCGCGAGAGGAGTCGTAAAATGTTTTGACTAAAATACGTTAAGATACCGTAAAATGGATATTGGAAAAGCTTTGACTAAGAGGAAAAACGTAAAATACAAGCATATAATGATGCTGGCATTTAAATTTCTAAAAATATTGTGCGGAGCCGAAATGTTTTATTCGTTTTTTCAGAAACAAATTAAAATATAACAAGATGGACATACAGTCGGGTGTCCCGACAGTAGAATACCCTGTACCCTGGACCGCTCCCCGTGAATTGAATTCGAGACAACTTACAATTACTCTAACGAACGTTCTAGAAATAGCTNTGACTTTGTTTCGCTGTATGTATACAGGCAAAGAATGTGACCATTGCAAGTGTATTGGTGCATGTGTTATTTGGAGCCCTTTGCCTTGGCTGCCTCTTGTATACATAATAGGTATAAAGTAAAAAGACTATATCCCCGATATTTATTGTACGATCGTAATGAAATTTAGACAATCTGTGTATTTTGATAAAATACATCAAGGTTGTGAATATAGTTTACCTAACTTTATAAATTTAGGAGATATACGTTTTTTTCAAATAGCTCCCCAAAAAAGGGGAGCAGCAAAAATTTAAAACAAACTTGATCTGCGTGCAGATATAAGAAGTCTAAGTCCCAAGTTTGGTGTCTCTAGCTCTTATAGTCTCCGAGATCTAGGCGTTCATACGGACAGACGGACAGACGGACAGACGGACAGACGGACGGACGGACGGACAGACGGACATGGCTATATCGACTCCTTAAGTGGTCCTGACCAATATTTAGGTAACTTTTGGGGGTCTGCCACGCCTCCTTCTGCCTGTTACAGAATATCGCACAAAATTATAATACCTTTGTACCTTTGGTACATGGTATAAAAAACATGAAAGGGCGGTCAAAAAGTTTACTGACTTGTGCGAAAAAGCTATTTATGTTGAGAAAAGTGACAAATTCGCCCGACTCTTTAGCAATGATCGAAGAAAAAAATTAAGTTAAAGCCAGTCTAACATATATTCGACAAGTTATTTCAAAGAAACCCCTCTCTTAACCCGGTTCGAAAAGCACAACGCCTTAGTTTAGTATAAAGGGGAGTCCTATTCTAGTGGCGAGGAGTGTATGTATGCATGCTTACACTCCATTGTTAAAAGCCTCAAAACAATAATTTTTTTTTATTTTACGGGTGACCTGATTTTTACGATCCCTGATTTCATGTTATAAAGAGTTATTAATATGATATTTTTGTAATTTAAATGAATAATATTAGAGTGGAAAACCATTCTTTTGTTTACCATGTTTTAAGCAATTTTCCCTTATAGATTTTTTTGCAAACATTGAAGTTTATTCGTATACTCCACTTTTCGCCGGATCTTCAAAAATTCCATAACTAATTTTAGCAATCAAGGTTAAACTTTATTAATTGACCGCCACTTCAGAGAAAAATCTTCTCTACAAGCAAAATGTATATTTTTGTATGTGTTGATTTCATCTAGTTTAATTGCAATTAATTTTAATTTAGAATACTGAACTCATTTCAGTTAATACTGTACAGTTGTATAATATTACACAAAAGCTGTACAGTGGTGTTAAAAATTATAAATGTAGTACACACCTTAAGTGAGGACAATAAAAATGTTCTGTTTTTTCCCACTGACACTGTAAAGTTGTTAGTGAGTACAGTATTTTACTGAACACTAAACTACTGCTAACTACTAGAAAAATACGTTCAGGCAGAAATCTATCTCCATATCGTTAAATCGTTTTTAGATTTGTTAAATAACTAAAACTTCAGAATAATAAATTAATTTAAATAAACATATTTTTTAGTTTTGTTAGTCACTCAAAATAGGACAGCACTTAAGACTCCTCAATATTAGTACATATCTCGGGCTCTCGAGATGTTACACATAATAATAATTATTATTGATAATCATTTATATTAAACAAGGAATTTAACTGGTAGTCCGTGAGGACTTTTTCAAAGTCTGCCATAGGGCTGATTGGAAAATTAATAAATACAAGAAAGGAAGCTTACTTCGGCTCGCGGAAGTTTATATATCCTTGCAGTTTGCAATTAACCTATAAAAGTAAAATCGAAATTCTGAAATAATAATAAGCGACCAAATCCTAAATTTGATTAAAATAATTTGAGAAATAGCGAAACTATGAATTTTGTATTGTTACCCTGATTGTTCCTATGGCAGCTATAGGATATATTTGTCTGATTTTTATGAAATTAAAACTAAGATTTTTAAATAATATTAAGTGGCCAAATCTCAAATTTGATGAAAATATGTTGAGAAACAGCAAAGTTAGAATTTTTTTTTTTATTATTTTCCTGATTGTTCCTATAGCAGCTATAGGATATAGTCGGCCGAATTTCATGAAATTAAAAATAAAATTATGAAATAATATTAAGTGGCCAAATCTCAAATTTGATATGAAAATATATTAAGAAGCTGCGGAGTTATGATTTTTTAATTATTTTTTTGATTGTTTCTATGACAGCTATAAGGTATAGTCGTCCGATTTTCATGAAATTAAAACCAAAATTCTAGAATAATAATTAATGGCCAAACATCAAATTTGGTGGAATTGATATATATAATTTATATAGAGGACTAACTGCAAAGTTTCACTCAGATAGCTTCAAAAATGAGGGACTAGTTTGCGTAGAAACGGACAGACAGACAGACAGACAGACAGCCAGCCAGACGGACAGACCGACAGACGGACATGGCTAGATCGACTCGGCTGTTGGTGCTGATCAAGAATGTATACACTTTATAGGGTCGAATATGTCTCCTTCACTGCGTTGCAAACTTGTCTGTCTGTCCGTTTCTACGCAAACTAGTCCCTCAGTTTTAAAGCTATCTGAATGAAACTTTGCAGTTAGTCTTCTATATACTCTCACTCGTACATATGTCGGAACGGGCCGGATCGGACGACTATATCATATAGCTGCCATAGGAACTATCGGTAAAATTAAGGAAAATAAATTATAACTTTGTCAGTTTTCAATACAATTCCACCAATTGATATTTGATATTTGGCCAATTACTATTATTCTAGAATTTCGATTTTAATTTCATGAAAATCGGACGACTATATCCTATAGCTGTCATTGGAACAATCAGGAAAATAATAAAAAAAATCATATTTTCATCGAATTTGAGATTTGGCCACTTAATAATATTTCAGAATTTTGTTTTTTAATTTCATGAAAATCGGCCGACTATATGATAGCTTTGTCATATTTTAATATTTTTTAGTTTAATTTGAGATTTGGTCATTTTTAATTATTTCAGAATTTCGATTCTAATTTTATGTAAGCATGGAAAAATAGTACGTTCGCGACCAGTTCGTTCGTTAAAAAAGATTCGATAGAAAGATACATGAATATATTTAAAAAAATATGTTTTAAAAGTAAAGTATTGCATTAGAATATTCCGTCCCAATTCGCAGATTTTTGCATTTTGCTAGAGTAAGCGCGACCGCATGTTTTTGCCAATATTATGAAAGTGAAAACTCCATAAACACCATAATTTATACCAAGAAAAGAGCTCATTGGAAACAAAAAAAAGTTGCAGAAAAATTTTATTTTCTTTAATTTTTTTCGCATTAATTGCGTATCGTTCGCGACCCGCGACCCATATATGATACTAATATATGGTACTAACAAGAAAGGAAAGCTAACTTCGGGCGGAGCCGAAGTTTATATACTCTTGCAGAATATTCTGTAAATTATATTTTCCAAATTGAATCATATGCAATCTAATTTTAATGACTTAACGAGAAGGCTGAAATAGCCGGGTAATTTCCGATCATTCAGTTATATGGCAGCTATAAGATATAGTCGGCCGATCGTTATGAAATTTGGTAGGTCGGATCAACTGACCAAATATATAATATGTACGAAGTTTTTCTTTTCTATCTTCAAAAACACAAAAGATGGGCCATTTTCGATTTTTCAGTTATATTATTATATCTATAGCTATATCTTATAGTTGGCCGATCCTGATAAAATTTGGTTTGTCGTAGTATTTTGCCAAAAATAGCATTCTTACTAAATTTGAACTCTATAACTTTAAAATCGCCGAAGTTATAGCATTTCCGATCAATCAGTTATATGGCAGCTATAGGATATAGTCGGCCGATCCTTATGAAATTTGGTTTGTCGTATTATTTTGCCAACAATAGCATTCTTACTAAATTTGAACTCTATAACTTTAAAATCGCCGAAGTTATAGCATTTCCGATCAATCAGTTATATGGCAGCTATAGGATATAGTCGGCCGATCCTTATGAAATTTGGTATGTCGTATTATGTTGCCAACAATAGCATTCGTACAAAATCTGAATTCTCTAACTCTAACCGAAGTTATACCATTTCCGATCAATCAGTTATATGGCAGCTATAGGATATAGTCGGCCGATCCCGGCCGTTCCGACTTATATACTGCGTGCAAAGGAAAGAAGGGTGTGTGCAAAGTTTCAAGTCGATAGCTTTAAAACTGAGAGACTAGTTTGCGTAGAAACAGACAGACGGACAGACAGACGGACAGACAGACGGACAGACAGAGGGACAGACAGACGGACAGACAGACGGACAGACGGACATGCTTATATCAACTCAGGAGGTGATCCTGACCAAGAATATATATACTTTATAGGGTCGGAGATGTCTCCTTCACTGCGTTGCACACTTTTGACCAAAATTATAATACCCTCTGCAAGGGTATAAAAATGGTCATACAGACACGGCTAGATCTATTCTACGTTTTGATTGATCAATAATAAACACGGAAAAGACTCTCTCATTGCATTAAGAATCTCTGGTTCTAAATACATATGGAATACCCAAACCCGTTAAAAACAAAAGCTAGAGTAATATTTTTACATTCGAAATTATTTTTAGTTCAAAAATAACTACAACATCCGCAAACTTTGGCGTCACCGAGTGCTTCTCATTTCTGGGGCATTCGCACCCCTCCTCCATTGGCCACCGCTAATCCAATTTGCAACTGCCGAGGTGGTCGTCCGGTGCATAGCTTACATAAATATATAGATTTGCATACATATGATGGAATACATATGTATGTATGTTTGTGAGTAAATCGTTTGTGTAGATTAACGAACAGTTGTTCGACCAACAACAGCCGGTATGTGAATACATTTTGGCGCCCAATTCAAGTCCGAGAGAGGGAAAGCTTGGCGAAGCTCGCCCTGCGAGAGAGGAAGAAAGTTCTGCAAGGACGAATACGGGGTAATGGAAAACAGTCTTAGTCGTCGACAGTCATTTGCCCAGCACCAACGTCGCGCTTTATTTCGCTCACTCTTCTCGCCCGCAATTTGCATTGCAAATGCAAATATGCAAGCGAAATGTTATTGAGCAAAAAAAAACCAGTAAATTCGCGATAGTTACGGATTTCGGTTAGTAAAGTCTACAGTCTAAAACCGCGGAGCCGGGAACGTAAGGAGAAGTTCAACTCACACCACGTGGCCTGCTCCAGACGAAGGACCAATAGGTAACGCTGACAGATGGAAAAATCGAATATCAAGTTTCGCCAGACCTTGCCGTAGTTGCAGTCTATGAAGGCAAAATGTGGGGCTACAAAATGTGTTATCGGAAGGAGGCGGGAAAGTGGAAGAGCGAAACAAATGGGGAACCCACAAATCAGTCATGCCATAGTTTAATAAGCGACTTACGTTTGGTTGAGTTGTTCTTTTTTCGCCCGAAGCTTTTTATGCTCTCGCTTACGTGGGCTTTGGCTCTCCCACTCACGCGGCCAGGCTATTCTCGTGCTCTTGACACTGAAAATACCACAAATGAAGGCCTGTCCTCTACCCCTCTAGTGAGGTACGCCCCACCCTTTGGCCTGAGCCCGCACCGGCACGTTTACCACTGAGGCCAAATACGTGGCCTGATCCGATCATCGTTTGTTGACTGACCAACGCTCAAAAGTGTGCTTCAAATGCATTGCTGGATAAAAATACAGGAGGCCCGACGTGCTCACACACACTCATCGTAGCCAGATGTCTCGGCCTTCGCATTTCAGCTTTTGTGTTTTGGCCTTTGGCAGGCGGCCAACGGCCAGCTGCGGCAACTGTCAACGCCGACATGATTTTATATGTCTGTCGTTCTCCGCCGGCACCCCAGCGTTCAATTAGATTTGCTGCCGGCATCTATGGAACCATCCCCTCTTATTACCCGTACGTGTCTTTGCTCTTTCCACTTCCCAGTGGAACTTAAGTCCGACTGGGTTGTTTAACCAGTCGCAAACATACCTGTCGCAAAGGGAATAAAGACAAATAATAAAGGCAGCAAAATTAACCTCAATGTGGATTTCTTTTTTATATCCTTCTCATGTGTAAAGTGTGCTAAACAACGATATAGTTTGCAACTGCATCTGGAAATTAGTTTTGAAGAAAATTTTAATTCCATATAATTTTCGGTAATAAGAAACAACATGCCAATGAATAAGCAATATTGTTTTCTTGAAGGAATCTAAATCATTAGTTGAATAAATTTTGATTTAAATTTTTCCGTAAGAAACAGACCAAATTGATTTTCTGTTAAATATTTTGTATTTCGTAGTTGTTTGTCGGTCACAAGTACAGGCTTTTCCTAGTCCGTGAAAAAAGTAATTGACTAGGACCTGCAGACCCCGCGACATGTCAATATGTATATTACCCTTTGCCTCTATTTCTCATGATAGGAGCACGCAATGTAATTAATTTTTAAGGGGAACTATAGGACAAGGGTGCCATTGGATCAATAAGCATTGTGCAAATAAATAACTCACTATTTTCACATTACTTTTCTTTTTAGAATTCAAATTCTGATCGTATAACTGCTGCAGTCGTATTGTAACGCAAGAAAATGGGCTGGGATTGGGATTGGGCAATCGGGGGTATCACTGATGAGATTCCAAGAACTACGGGACCAGAATGCATCAATTACATGACAGATATGCGGCGATGGGTAGAGACGGTTCTGCTGTCTGCCCTATTCATCTACATTATGCACCGCTCATGGCAACGACTTGCGCCGATCAAGCTGCCTCCGCTCCATGAGATCCAGAAGCCGCACAGCCCCACGAGGCTGTGTCTATTAATCGCCATGTCCGTCATTTTCGGCATTGAAATGGGGTTCAAGCTCTCAGGCCAATCGATGATTTTCGCCCTGAATCCCTGCCACGTGCAAACGTGTTTGCAGGTGTGATTTTTTTCAATCTGCTTCAACATCAACAATTTACTAATTTACAAATGCTTATAGATTTATCTCCTGGCTGCTAAGCCAACAAAGACGACAACGGCGCTGTTTCGGATACAGATGAGCAACCTAAATGGACCCTTTCTAGCCTTTATCTTCCCAGAAGTAGAAGGCCGTACCTATCCCTTTGAGCAGGCAACTTACTGGATTCAGCATGCACTTCTCTATATCATTCCTATCTACATTATCCGAAGCGGTAACCATCACAGTAAACACCACGCCTCTTAATTTTAATTTGTATCCTTCCTTTTTTTCAGGCGCCTACACTGTCGAGGACTTGCGTGAATTCCACTGGTCCCACATAGGCACAGCCTTTATGCTGTTCTACCACTTCATACTGCTATCCCCGCTTTCAATCGTATGTAGAAGTTTTAGAAAAGTACTAAAACAAACTATTTAGTACATTAGCAGAAGTTAATAAGTATAATTTTTAAATTGGTGTATATTTGAAAAAAAAAGAAAAATTATATAATGAGATAGTCACTTGTCTAATCTGAGTAAATATTTGAGCAAAACTGCACCGTTTCAAATTGCTGTTTATAGTAGTAGAAATATATAACAAATAAGGTGTACAATTTTTAGCATACTTTTGCACACTTCATTTGGAAAATAATATTAATAATATTTTTGCCACAGTTCACAGGAATCAATCTGGACCACATGCTTTGCGCTGCAATGTCAGATCCATTCCAGGGTCCTAATTACCGGCTGTTTGCCTGTTGCCATCAGACATTGCTCTGTCCATTGCTAAGCAAGGGCACAGTGCTCCTATTCGGCCGCGGCAGTCAAAACAGGCCCGCCCAAAATGGATTAGGCGGTATGATGGAAGCGGGAAACGACGTACCTCAATATCACCAACTCCCTGCGCCAGAGTATGGCACTCAAAAGGGGGCTACGGAGGCACTAATCCGGCACCGGTATAACACCCAGACAATGGTTGCGGCGGGAGGAGCTCATCAACATGACGTGGGTGACATTGCGGCCATGTCGGCAGAATATACAATGCCCACAACTAAGATAGACTAGTATAGAGCCAGCCAGAGGGTTCTAGAATGCTTACAGCGTCTATTATGCCTGTCAATTCATGAAATGCGTTTTGTTACTCATTGGTCTATGTTTTATAGCTAGTTCCAAAGCCCAATTTTAGTGAAATACCAAATATTTCATATGAAATTTGAAAGGTGAATGTCTTATACCAAAGACATGTACATAATAACAATTAAGGCTAATTTGTATGCTCATCGAGGTTATACTTCTATCTGAAACTTATACGCGTTCTAAAAGTTACTTATTTTGTGTATCGGTTTGTTCTTTTGTGGCTCTTACTACAGCAATAAATAAAAATAGTGTACATTTCAATAGTTTTAAGACAATAGTGATCAAATAATAAATTTTCACTTTGCTCTTACGGTTAAAAACCCGAAAAATCGAATTATATTTATATATTATATAATATATATATATGTATATATTGTCTTTTACAATGCAAGCTAGTCCTTCAGTTGATAATCTCTAATTACCTACTTCAGGTATATTTGGCATAGGAACGATAAGAAAATGATTGTAAACAAGAAAGGAATATAACTTCAAACTACCAAATCTCAACTTAAATTAAAATATTTTCAAAACTGACAAAGTTATAATTTTTTTTTTTAATTTTTTTTTATTTTTTGTATGGCACCTATACGATATAGCTGTCCGATCTGGTTTGTTTCCCGTTTCCGACCTATATATGTAGGAGTGAAAATATAGAGAAAAATATCTGCAAAGCTTCGTTCAGATAACTTCAAAACTGACGGACTAGCTTGCGTTTACTCGGACAGACGGACGGACAGACAGACAAATGGACATGGCTATATCGATTCTGCTGTTGATCTTAATCAAGAATATATGGGCAATTCTCTGATGTCGAGTGCGACATTCGTACGTATTCAAACTAAACAGAAACATGCGCCAAGACTTTATTTAAATTTTATAAAATAGCTCTTGGTTAGCACTATAATTGGTGCTAAGATCGATTTTTGACAATTGTTCGTCTTGAAGATATTTACAACAAGAAAGCTAACTTCGGCTCGCCGAAGTTTATATATCCTTGCAGATTGATTGCAATTAACCTATAAAATTAAAATCGAAATACTGAAATAATAATAAGTAACCAAATCCCAAATTTTATTAAAATAATTTGAGAAATAGCGAAACTATGAATTTTTTCTTATTACCCTGATTGTTTTTATTGCAGCTATAGGATATAGTCGTCTGATTTTTATGAAATTAAAACTAAGATTTTCAAATAATATTTAGTGGCCAAATCTCAAATTTGATGAAAATATGTTGAGAAACAGCGAAGTTATGATTTTTTTTGTATTATTTTTCTGATTGTTCCTATGACAGCTATAAGATATAGTCGTCCGATTTTCATGAAATTAAAACCGAAATTCTAGAATAATAATTAATTGCCAAACATCAAAATTTGGTGCAATTGTGTTGGAAACTGACAAAGGTATAATTTTTTTTGTCGAAAATGTTACCGATTGTTCCTATGGCAGCTATATGATATAGTCGTCCGATCTGGCATATGTACGGGTGAGAGTATATAGAAGACTAACTGCAAAGTTTCATTCACATAGCTTTAAAATTGAGGGAGTAGTTTGCGTAGAAACGGACAGACAGACAGACTGACAGACGGACAGTCCGAAAGACGGACGTGGCTAGATCAACTCGGCTGTTGATCCTGATCAAAAATATATATACTTTATAGGGTCGAAGATGTCTCCTTCACTGCGTTGCGAACTTCAGTCTGACATTTGTTTCGGGAAGCAGAAGTTAACTCCTTTTCTTGTTTATTACTTAAATATATTGGAAGACCATTTTTTTCAAATATTTGCATTCTTTTAGTGATATTAGAAAACAAAAGTCAAAGCATAATGTCTCTATTTAGAAGGTATTAGCAAAATAAAACATGCCCCTTTTGTTGGGGGTTTTTTATCAAAATAATTTAAAAATTTTGAAATTGGCTTTCAAATATGATAAATTCGATCAATTGGAACATTTTTTGATCTAACTACGTTGATAAAACTAATTTTAGAGAAGTTGTTCTCTTTTGGTCGCATTTCAACTTTCCAGAGAGTTGCACATATATAATTTATAGGGTCGGAAATGTCTCCTTTACTGCGTTGCAAACTTCAAGGACATAAAAATATTGATATTTGCCGATATTTTATGATTTCAATTTAAATTTCATAAATCCGAAGTTAGCTTCCTTTCTTGTTATTATACCCTTGCAGGGTATTATAATTTCAGTCAGAAGTTTGCAACGCAGTGAAGGAGAAATTTCCGACCCTATAAAGTATATATATTCTGGATCAGGATCAACAGCCGAGTCGATCTAGCCATGTCCGTCTGTCCTTCTGTCCGTCTGTCCGATTATACGCAAACTAGTCCCTCAGTTTTAAAGCTATCTGAATGAAAACTAGTTTTTTATATGCTCTCACTCCTACATAAGTCGGAACGGGCCAGATCGGACGACTATATCATATAGCTGCCATAGAAACGATCGGTAAATTTT
The DNA here is from genome assembly GCA_008042515.1 of Drosophila truncata. Lineage (NCBI taxonomy): Eukaryota > Metazoa > Arthropoda > Insecta > Diptera > Drosophilidae > Drosophila > Drosophila truncata. The sequence continues at coordinate 3,510 of VNJQ01006118.1, read as the reverse complement.
TCGAAAAAAATTATAACTTTGTCAGTTTTCAACATATTTTAACGATATTTAGAATTTGTCCTTAATTTATTATTCTTAAATTTAGGATTTAATTTTATGAATATTAGACTACTATATCTTATAGTTGCTGTAGGAACTATCAGAAAAATAAGTGAAAAAACCATAACTTTGCTGTTTTTTCAACATATTATTTCAGAATTTTTTTTTAAATTTTATGAAAATCGGACGTCTATATCTTATAGATCGGACGACTTTATCGGGGGGTCGTTTAACGGTGACGCTTCGGACGACTCTGTATATCATATACTTAGCTGTTGCGCACAGCAGCTGTTGCCGCCATAATTATAATTTAATTTCACTTTGTTTTTTAAATTTTAATACTCGATGTATCGGTATCAGAAGTATCGAAACGGTTTAAGTACCGTGACTTGGTTTTGTACGATCTCTAAGAGGGGCGATAATTAATCGAAGAAGAAGCGGAAAGAAGACGCAAGTTTTAAGCGTCTCGCGCACCTTATCCTAATGAAAAACATTGGTTGCGTTCACCAGAACAACATGATCACTGATCACTGATCCCTCAGGGATCGGTGATCATGTTGTTCTGGTGAACGCAACCATTATGTACACATAGATTCGGAAGCATAAAAACAAATGAACTAATTAAACAATATCGCTATCCGTCTGTTTTTTTGTGGTGTGCTGCTGTAAAACCTATCAGCTTCTAGCCAATTACAGCAGCCTTTTACACTCATGTACGGAAAATTGGCGCCAAAATATCTCACGTAAGTGGCACTTATTAACGTCGATTTCGAATATATACATAAAGTAAGAGTGACCATAAATCACTCTTACTTTTTGTGACCATAAATCACTCTTACTTTTTGTATATATTCGAAATCGACGTTAATAAGTGCCACTTACGTGAAATAAAGGAAAAAAGAGTTAAAAACAAATAAAAAACTAGAAAGGAAGCTAACTTCGGCTTGCCGAAGTTTATATACCCTTGCAGATTGCAATTGAACTATAAAATTATAAGTGAAATTAAAAAATAATAATTGGCCGAATCTCAAATTTGATGAAAATATGTTGAGAAATAGCCATGTTGTGATTTTTTCTATTATTTCTCTAATTTTTCCAATGGCAGCTATAGGATATTGTCGTCTGATCCGGCACGTTCCGACATTTGTATGTACGAGTGAGAGTATATAGAAGACTAACTGCAAAGTTTCATTTAGATAGCTTTAAAACTGAGGGACTAGCTTGCGTAGAAACGGACAGACGGACAGACGGACATGGATAGATCGACTCGGCTGTTGATACTGATTATACGGTCGGAGATGCCTCCTTCACTGCGTTGCAAACTTCTGACTGAAATGATAATACCCTGCAAGGGTATAACAAAGTCCTATTTATTAGTTCGTGTGTGTAATTAGATTCAGAGTATCAGTGATATATTTCAGTGCCGTATTTATATAGTTTGGGTAAGTTGTTTTTATATTCCGCGAAAAAAAAGGAAAATTCCGAGCATATCTTCTGCGTCTCAGGAACAGCGCCGTCAAGCCGCACTTAGGCGAAGCCGTGCCAAATACGCTCGAAATGCTACGCAAATAAGGGCCCGAATCGTCCAGCAGAATCCATCCGTCCGCTCAGGAAATACTAAAACCGCAGAGGAAGTTCGCGCCCCAAACACAGTAGCAGACTCTCAGAGAAAGTGTAGTGAACGAGTTCGAGCGCGCGAACGCTTAAATGATGCTGCAGCTCATGGCAACTGGAGAACGCTCGAAGAAAATCGAGCGCCAGAGCGTGATCGGGATGCTGCAGCGCATGTACTCGCCCGAAAGGACCCGGAGACACGACGGCGACAACAGGTGCAAAATACTGCGGATCATGCCAACTGGAGAACGCTTGAAGAAAATCGAGCGCCAGAACGTGATCGGGATGCTGCAGCCCATGCACTCGCCCGAGAGAACCCGGAGACACGACGGCGACAGCAGGTTCAGAACAGAATGACTCGTTCTAATACGAGAGAACATGGAGCAAATCGAGCGATCGAACGTGCACGAGACGCTGAAGCCCACAGGATTATCAGGAATAATCCAATAAATCGGGCACGGGAATAGGAAAGGAACACAATCCATCATAGGAACACTCAACTTCAGCAGAGACTTGGGGAGCAGCAGATTCAGCAGATAGCTGAGGATCGACTTCTTATATATATAGGTAATTTTCTCCCAATAGCCAGGCTAAGTCTTCGAGGCAATCACTGCGAAATATTGCAGTTAGAGCCGATCTTTCCCCTGACGAAAGAGAGGGCCAACGGGAACGCCAACGCCATAGGATCCGAGACACTGCGAGGGAACAATATTTAAGAAATATTAGGGTCTGACCAACTGAACGCTGTATATGCTGTGGAGAAACATGGTTTCTATCTTAGGTCAGTGGTTTGAACAAAATGTCGGTACCTGCCAAATTTCCAAATTTGAATGTAGACAATGCATTTTATTTTAGTAGAAAATTTCCAAGTCCGAGCAACAAATATCCGTTCTGTAGCACGTGTCGCAAGAGTGTTTTAAAGGGTAGATTCTTAAAGCTGTCCGTTATTTAGTTAACACTGAGCTTTACAGAAAGCACAATATTGTCTTTAAAAGTGGTTGGCTGACTAAAATGGGAGATCGAGAAGAAATCCCTTTTATCGCTGATGAAGCTGAACGATTGGAAGTGGAACAACTCTTACGCCAACAGCCCAATTCCCAATTAAATCGACCAAAAGAAGATTTACATCCAGGTGGCCATGAAACCCTTATTTTTTTTTTTTTTTTTAATAGACGTTGATGCACTACGGTCAGTACACTCAAGTGGCCCTTATGAAACCAGGCACGTGCCTGTTGGGGTTAGGTATTAGTGGTCGCGATGGAAAATATAGAAAAGAAATACGAGGAAATAAACTACTGGCGTGCTGCCTGAATGTTTGCTAGCATGCGTACTAAGTGTGTTAGGATTAAAGTTTTTAGTTTAGGAAGACTATCTACATGTGAAATTATTGAGTACAAATCATTATAACTTGCACACAGTACTCTAAAGGGTTCATGCAGTTCAAATGAGGTTTTACAATGGCGCAAAACTAAGGGTATATAGGATCTAGTATTTCTACTCGGTACGTGGAAATTGAGCTGACCTAACAAATCATTACTTTCCACGTCGCCGTGAATAAGGTTATAAATAAAAGTAATGCCTAGCATAATTCTACGATTGGCTAAGGAGGGTAAGTTAATTAGGAGAAGTCTACTATGATAGGAGGGTAATCTCTGTTCAGGATCCCAGTTTAAGCCGCGTAAAGCGAAAATCAAAAAGTTCTTTTGAACCGATTCAATGCGTTTACTGTGGACCCCATACTGGGGGCTCCAAACGCAAGATCCATATTCTAAGATAGGACGAACTAATGAAATATATAAAGTTTTAGTAACGTATGGGTCATCGAATTCTTTCGACCACCGTTTAATAAATCCCAGC
>VNJQ01006117.1:0-19544 GCA_008042515.1 Drosophila truncata | reverse complement strand
AAATGTTGTCGCACAACCAACAGCCGATGGTGAGATCGCTGGAAGAAATTACCTTCTTACAGGTTTTAGCAGCGCAGACCATATCGGAAGACATTGTAAGGACTTACCACTGTACTTGTTACGTTAATGAGAGGGAGCGACAGATAAGATAAGAGTGCAGCTGCACAGAGAGAGTTGGAGAGTGGGAGAGCGTGAGAGCAGGAGAGCGTGGGAGTAAGCAAGCTTAGGAACGTTTAGCTGTCGCGACGGCGCAACAACGGCTAAACGGGAGAGGCACAAAAAGGAATGCAAAAATGCAAGAAAAACAATCACTGCAGCACAATTAAATTGTGAAAATAAAAGAGATTAAATGCACAAATAAATATAGCTGCATGCACACGAAGTGAACGGGAACTATGAAGAACGCAATGTAGAAGTTTTAAATAAACCCCGATGGTTTTTAGCAAAGTTATTACACAAAAACGAGAGCGCAAGAAAAAAACACGACCGTTCACTTTGAAGGAGAAAGACTAAAAAAAGCGATGGTGAGACTACTGTCAGCAAAGCTAAACGTTGACGAACAATCTTTTTCTGGAACTCTCAATTTTAGAAATCCCCAATGCTACTGACCATTTGTTTATTCATTTGACTACACCCCGGTTGCGAACAGTAGCGTATCCAGCTGTCCAAGCAAATAAAACACTTCCAACAGTCAAGAATATAAAAACAATTTTTAATATGTAGACTTGCAGGAAGAGATCAGTCAAGAAATCCGCAACTTCAAAAAAGATTCAGCGGAGAGAAAGCAACATCCAATTTATTATCAAACAAAGTTGGCCGCAATCGATGAACAGTGAAATCGATTTGCGAATAATGATAAAAATATTCCAGAAGAATATATAACCCATGAATATTTAAAGTTCTACGTAGACAGAACCATCATAATCGATAACATGACTCAAACCTCGAGCAATGTTCCTGGAAAGACAACCTTGAGCAATGCCCGTGGAAATGCAGAAGCTGCAAAAATACTGCAACCTGCAAGCAAGCTGATATCAGCATGTCGGCGACAAAGGATGATAGCCGATTCCATCAAACGGGCTCAAGAATATTCTGGGTCCGTTAGGGCTATTACGAGTGATTCAATAAAATCACTATGGTCCCAATATCAAGACATCCACTTTTCGGTTCATGAAGGGGATGTTCAATGAGTCCTGGGGTCGCAAACATACAAACAATGAATATGTGCATCTGCCCAGAGTAAGCATATCAAAATTCTATGAGGATCTACTAGAATGGACTCAATTTTTCGATTTATTTAAATGGTTCACGATACCAGCATGCCCACAGTAAGGAGCTCAAAACCACAGTAACTGGAGAGGCTCAAAGATTAACAAGGCATATTGGGAAATACTGGTTGACGCATACAACAATCCCCGCCATGTTGCAGACACGATTCTCAATCGTCTCTTGCAGTATCATACAAAACAGTGACGATCCAAAGTCATTGAAAGAGTTGTATATTACAACAATTGAGTCCCTAACATCACTAAAGGGACTAGGCATTGATACATCGAGCTTACATAGATTTAATTATTTGCCATCATCAAGCAAAAACTAGATTTTGCAAATAGAACCCTCTACGAACAATCGTTAGACTGGATCAAGAGAATTGTAAGGTCTCGACACGATGTTAAGCTTCCTGGATCAACGAAGCCGAGTTCTGGGAACAGGAAGCCGCTGCTAACAACTAAGAAAACAGCAGAAGGGCCCAACGTGTACTTCCGCCAGCGCTGGAAGGCTACCACACATTTTGGAAAAAAATGAATTTATGAAGCGTAATAAAGCTTTCACAATTGCGCTTATGTATGCTTGAAATTACCCACGACGCCCCCGACTTATTCTTTCAAACCGACCCCGGCTACCTACGTTTGCGACATGGAGTTTCTTCTCTGTGCTAACATAGGGCCAACTCAGCTTCTACATCACTTCTGAATATTTTTTGCGGCCCAAGCACCCCCCTTCACATTTGGTCCATCAGAGCCGGATATTTTTGGATATTCTTCCAGCTTCAACTACAAGCAGTTCCCGGCGTTGTTCCGCCAAAAAAAGATAAGTCTGTACAACAGCCTTCAGTCTTCCTCTCCCTGCCGATATTCACTTCACACTGCTGCACACACTTGTAGTTCCGCATCTTTATGCTTCGATATCCCCTCAATTCTCAAAATTAAGAAATTAAGTGAATTCAATATTTTAGATTCACCACCCATTTTATATTTGATTAAAGTAGCTTTTTTTTCTGTATCCACTAGCTTTAAACAAGGAAGAATGCGAGTTGTGCCAAATTAAAAATTTTTGCACATCAGAAATAGAAAAACTTAATAAAATCAATTCTTCCGAACAAATTCCTACAAATAGTGATATCCAACCTAAAACTATAAATTCATATAGTCCGGCAGCATTTTCCTCCAAAAATTCCGATACAAATTCCCGAATATTTAAAAATAAATTATTTTTCTCCGATTTGTTAGGAAACTCTGCATCAATTAATGTTACCGCTTACGACGAAATAGAAAAATATTGTAGCGAAATAATAATGATTACTGAGTAATGAGCAAAATTATCCCAAACTTTTAAAGTTGGCGTTGCAAGTGCTATCTATTCCTGCTAGTAGCGCAGGACATGTTGTAACAGAAAAAATAAATAGATTAGGGCCTTATGCCCTTGACAGTTTAATGTTTTTACATTCTTTTTATAAGAATAAATACATTAATGATTAATAAAATCAATTAATATTAAGATTAATAAATATATGCAGAACAGTGAAGTTCCTAAGCATGTGAAACAAACAAAATGAAAAACAAAAACATGACAAAAATGAGTCGGTGGGAAAACAATTGGCACCAAAACCACAAACGAAATTTGGGGGTTGTTTTTGCATACAAACGTTGTTCGCTGTTCCCGCTCACAAGAGTACAAAGCCAACGAAGCAATATGTGAAGCGCAATATTAGGACAGCATTATTGGTACAGCAACAACAAAACAAGACAGAAAGAAAGGAGTAAAAAACCACTGCATAATTTTATGGTGCAATATTTCGAGACTCGTTTTTAGAAAATACGGTGTGCGTGTACGTTGTACTTGAAGTATCAATGCACTGGTGCCGGTCTCTGATAGTGTATATATCACTGGTGACAACTTGAGAACACATTTGGTGCAATTAATCCGAAAAAAATTCTCAAAGTGAATATTAAAATTGTGTGGTGAAAAAAAGGAGGCATAATTAATATTGGCCAGTCGGTGTGAGCTAGTTTCGGAAATTTCCAAGTTCGCCGAACAGCTCGCCACTGTCGTAATATTTTTTCCCAATCAGTTTTTTTACACCCCATAATTTTTCTGTTCCTCTAGGCTATATACAGTCCACTTCTCGACGCTCCACTGTACCAACACAGCCCCGTTCACATACGTCCATACTGAGACCATAGATGCCCTATAACTGCAAAGTTTCATTCAGATAGCTTTAAAACTGAGGGACTAGTTTGCGTTGAAACGGACAGACGGACAGCAGACAGACGGACAGACGGACATGGCTAGATCGACTCGGCTGTTGATGCTGATCAAGAATATATATACTTTATAGGGTCGGAGATGTCTCCTTCACTGCGTTGCAAACTTCTGACTGAAATTAAAATTTAAAGCTATTGACTTGAAACTTTGCACACACCCTTCTTTCCTTTGCACGCAGTATATAAGTCGGAACGGCCGGGATCGGCCGACTATATCCTATAGCTGCCATATAACTGATTGATCGGAAATGCTATAACTTCGGCGATTTTAAAGTTATAGAGTTCAAATTTAGTAAGAATGCTATTTTTGGCAAAATACTACGACAAACCAAATTTTATAAGGATCGGCCGACTATAAGATATAGTTATAGATATAATAATATAACTGAAAAATCGAAAATTGCCCATCTTTTGTGTTTTTGAAGATGGAAAAAAAACTTCGTACATATTATATATTTGGTCAGTTGATCCGACCTACCAAATTTCATAACGATCGGCCGACTATATCTTATAGCTGCCATATAACTGAACGATCGGAAATAACCCGGCCATTTCAGCCTTCTCGTTAAGTCATTAAAATTAGATTGCATATGATTCAATTTGGAAAATATAATTTACAGAATATTCTGCAAGGGTATATAAACTTCGGCTCCGCCCGAAGTTAGCTTTCCTTTCTTGTTTTTATTTTATTTGAGTCGAACTAATGTCCCGTCAGTTGACTAAGGACAACGCTAAGAATGAATTCAAACACGGGTTAAGTTTTACGTCTTTATTTAATAGATCTCAGCTTAAGACTAAATTCTTGATGCAAAAATATTTCTTGTGCTGCTTGTTGTTTACATTGGTTGTACATAAATTTGAGAGTGAGATTGCCCGCTTGGTTGTATACAATAATTTTCTAAATAAATTTGAGAGCGAGATTGCCCGCTTGGTTTATACAATAATTGTCTGCTACACCGGTTTTTGCCGTGTTAAGTTGTAATTCAATTCCTTCTGCTTCAAGCCATCGCTTTAGAGTCAAGCTGCTAAAAGCTCCGTCTCTGTCTGCCTTTAGTAATTTAGGTTTACCTAACTGATTAAAAATGCGCATTAGTGCGTTCCTGCATTCTATCCAATCTTTTGTTTTAATATGTTCAAGTGTAGCGAATTTAGAATAAATGTCAATGCAACTGAGGTAATGTTTTCCCTCAGATGAATAAATATCTACCACAAATTTGTCTCGACAGTGTTCAGGGTTGGGTGTGATTTTAAAAGCCATTTTTGTATTTCTATGTTCTGTTTTAGCCAAATTGCATATGTTGCATTCATTTATTATATTCTGAATTAATAGTTGGCTATTTGGAAAGAAGTGATTTTCTTTAAATAATTTGGTCATTTTCTGTATACCTGGATGTAAAAGTTTTTCATGTGATTGAAGTATAATTTCTTTGAATTCGGCGTATGAATTAACATTCTTTAATAAGTGGAGGCTGCGAATTATTTTAGTGTAAGTGGTATTAATAATTTCTCTGTGTGCTTTTTGAATGATTTCGAAATCTACATCGCTTTCAATATAAATGGTTATGTTTCTATGAATAAAATGATCAAGTAAAATTTGTTTGGCCTTTTCGAGTGTCATTACATTATATTGGATTGTGGTAATGGAGTTACCGAACATTGTTGAATGCTCTACTTTATTTAAGGTTCTTTTAAGGTATGCAGCCATCTAAGAGGTTGATGGTCACTAGCAATGAGAAAATGTCGTCCTAATAAATAATGTCGAAAAGTTTTAGTGGCCCAGACTATTGCAAGTAATTCCTTTTCGATAGCACTGTAATTTAATTCATGTTCATTAAGTGTTCTGCTAATAAAAGATATAGGATGACCATTTTGAGAAAGTACGGCCCCAAGGGCTAGATTACTGGCATCTGTGGTTAAAGTGAATTTTTTTTCGAAATCGGGTAATTGGAGAATTGGTTCTCTAATTATTAAAGCTTTAAGTTTTTTGAATGCTTCTATGTAGTCGAGATTTTGTGTATCTATCTTTGCTCCTTTTTTTAAACATTTGGTCATAGGTTTTGCTATGTCTGCGTTATTTGGGTTACATTTACGATAATAACCGGTTAATCCAAGAAAAGCTCTGATCTCTTTTACATTAGTAGGAATTGGATATGCAATTATGGCATTAACTTTAAGTGGATTTGGTTTTATGCCATTAGGAGTTGTGACGTTCCATCGTTGTTCGGGTGGCTCAGGGATGGCCAGGATTCGTCTCAGACATTTATTTGTGTCAGAGGTGGTTGCTGAAAGAGATTCCGACCCCGGACCCAGAGCATAACGCAGTAGATCTTAGGCTTAAACGTATCTTACGGTTTATTCTCTTAAAAGTTACAATTCATAATAATTTCATGCTGCTTCAAACGCTGCTACCGAGCCGTCGTCCCTCTTGTCTGGGCCGTTCCGTCTCCGCGAGACCAATACCCGGGTTTGGAGACTCATAACTCCTCCAGGAGAGAGAGAGAGTTTGCGATTGGACTCGTAAGTCTTCAGAGAGAGATCGGACTCGAAAGTCTACTGGTTGGGAATCATAAGACTCCTCGAGAGATCGAGTCGGTAAACCGAATCGTATAGCGGGACTCGTAAGTCGTCTAGAGAAGTTGTTGTTGGACTCGAAAGTCTTCTAGAGAAGTTGTTATTGTTGGACTCGAAAGTCTTCTAGAGAAGTTGTTGTTGTTGGACTCGCCAGACTTCTAGAGAGTTTCGGACTCGAAAGTCTACGGGTTTGGACTCGAAAGTCTTTTAGAGAGGTTTGGACTCGAAAGTCTGCGGGTTGGGACTCGAAAGTCTCCTGGAGAGGTTTGGACTCGAAAGTCTGCGGGTTGGGACTCGAAATTCTCCTGGAGAACTTACTAACTACAATGTATGGAGCGGACCAGATCGAGTGATCCGGTCGGCCCAAAAAAAGACTTCGCTGCTGACTACTGGATGTGTGCTACTAGGCACCTCACCCGATCGCTGTCGGCTGCTAGGTGATTTCCTACGGCTTGTGGCCGTATAGGGCTTGGCGAGGTTAAGTGTGCCCGCCGCAGGTGCAGGATCTGCCCTGATTAGTGTGGCCAGTCTTATCGGATCCAGTGTGACCCTTCTTCTTGAATCCAGTGTGACCCTTCTGGCGCGATCAATGGCGCGCGCGCGTATTCAATTCAAATATTTCAATATTTCCATTTCAAATGTAACTATTATTATTTTAATATTCTTGTGCGCGTCTGCGCGTCACAGAGTTACAATGAAAACTAGCTTCTATTTTTAAGAATTCACATTTGTCTAAATGCAATTTTAAATTAGCTTCTGCAAGTTTGGAAAAAAAAGAATTCTAACGAATTTAAGTCTTCGGTAAGGGATGTGGAAAAAAGTATAATGTTGTCTCAATATACTAAACAGTGTTTATTGAGCAACGGTCGAAGGATGTTGTTCATGCATCTCTGAAAGGTAGCGGGTGCATTTCTAAGGCCAGAGGGCATTCGAAGATATTCGTAATGACCACTTTTGGTGGAAAATGCAGTTTTAGATATTGATTCTGGGTCCATTTCTATTTGATGAAATCCCTTTGCCAAATCGATAGTTGTAAAATATTGGCATTTTCCTAATTTACCAAGGATTTCGTCCATGTTTGGTATTGGATATCTGTCGGGAATAGTTATTTCATTCAGCTTCCTATAATCGATTACTACTCTATACTTAATTTTTCCGGAAGCATCTGTTTTTTTTTTTTTTGTACTACCCAGGTAGGACTATTGTATGGAGAATTACTTTCCCTAATTAATCCCTGATTAAGCATTTCTTGCACTTGACTTTCGACTTCGATTTCGTGCGTTTGAGCAAGTGTTTTGAATAAATTGGGAAATTATTTGTTGTATTTAGTACGTGTTTAATGGTATTTGTAAATGTTAGACGGTCTCCTTCTTCATATTGAAGAATTTTGAATTTATTTAATAAACTCTTCAACCGTAAAGTTTCCTCTTGATTGAAGTGATCTAATCGAAACAATCCAAAATCAATTTTTTTTTATTTCTTGAGTTGATGTTTTAATTTGTTCTGGTGTCTTTTGGTTTTTTCCTAAATTTGAAGTAGTTAATTTGTATGTTTTATCAAAAAGGGTAACTGTGCTGTTTTTGTAATTTATGATTGATTGTGCATTTTTAACAGTTTTCTGCCAATAAGTATATCGTAATTATCGGAGAAACTGTGTACATAAAATGGTTCACTTGTCTTAAAAATACTATTGCTGGGTAACATAACTAAGTTGTTTAATTTAAGACTATTGCTGGGTAACATAATTAAGTTGTTTAATTTAATAGGACCATTTGATGTCAAAACCTCACAATTATTATTATTATTATTTTGAATAGGAAGAAAAAATATATTTTTGTTGATCATATTTAGTATTTTTAGATGTGGAGGGTTGTTGGAGTTGAGGATATGTATTTCCTTTAAAATGTGCTGTTTAAGGATTTTGGATTTTATTGGAATATTGTGGGAAAGGATTGTTGTAAGTAATTGGCTGTGTGTTCATGTATTGGTTGGGTCCGAAATGATTTGGAACGTGCCACATAGCTTGGTTGTTAGGCATTTGTTGTGTATAGGTGGGTCTAAATGAATGCATATATTGATTAAAATTAGTTTGGAATGGTTGAGAATATTGAGGGTAACTTGGTCGATATTGGGTTTGGGCATTTGTATTGAATTTGTGTGATTTCGAATTTTGATCAAAATTTGCATTTTTATTACGGTTATCTGGATTTTTATTCAATTCAAAATTAATGTGGTCTTCATATATTCCCTCGTTTTGTGCAATATTAATTAATGACCTTAAGTCTGTAATATCATGATGAACCCAAATAGTGAATAATTGTATAGGTAATTTTCTGATAAATATTTTAATGGAATCTCTAATAGCCTGAATATAAATAAGAAAATCTGGTTGGTTACCTTCCAGATGCAATTTTGAAATCAGCAGTTGTCATCGTCTTTCGGCTTCTTCGCAGCATGCTCTTAGATTTCCCTTGTAAGGTGTCTCCCTAAAGTTCTCCAGTAGTTTGTAGTTCGGTGTTTGTGGTTTATATTCTACAATCTTCAATGTTCGAAAGGCCCAATGATCGGGTTACATGTCCGTCCAAGTTTCTTTCAATGGCTCCAAGTAGAATCCTCTGTTGTCGCAAATCATTAGTTTGGCAGAGCGAAATTACATAGTCCACTCTGCTGATGAAAGTGCATAGAGTTTCTGGATCACCCTTAAATGGTATGATGTCTTTTAGCTGCCGACGAGCTTCAGCAAGGTTGGTGTCACTTAGCGCCACGATTTGGGGTGCGGCGATAACTGGTGGTGCTATTATTGTACAGTTGTAATTTTGTTGTTACAGTAAAAATACAAATGTGTTTTTTTTTTTATTTTATTTTGATTTCACTTAATAAAGTTGTAGTGTTTGTTTAACTTAAATTATTTTTTGTTATAAGTTGTTCTTAACTCTTAGTTGCCTTTGGATTATTGTTGTTTTATTTTATTCATTCACTTTTTTGTTGGACAACCGAATTGGAATTATTATCCAAGTTGAAGGGTTTTTAAATGAGTGCTGAGTAAGTTTATTCGAGAACTGAATTATAAAATTATATTTATTTTCCACTCGAGGTTCTTTTTTTCGGATACGTTTTGTATCCTACTGACTGAGCCATTAAAATGTTTACTTTTATTTTGATTTGAGTCGAACTAATGTCCCGTCAGTTGACTCAGGACTACGCTAAGAATAAATTCAAACACGGGTTAAGTTTTACGTCTTTATTCAATAGATCTCAGCTTAAGACTAAATTCTTGATGCAAAAATATTTCTTGTGCTGTTTGTTGTTTACATTGGTTGTAAAATAAATTTGAGAGTGAGATTGCCCGCTTGGTTGTATACAATAATTTTCTAAATAAATTTGAGAGCGAGATTGCCCGCTTGGTTTATACAATAATTTTCCAAGAATTGTTTAAGTTATTGAAGAGCTGCATCACCTACTCCGGATGTGGAGTGCTTGCATATATTCAGCGTGGGTTCGCCTACGCTGCATATTCTTATTTCTTGGAACATAGCTGAAAATGTGAATATTTATATATCCGTGATTGCGTACGGACCTTCCGGTACATCTATTTTCGTGCTACCATTTCGGCTTCCAATTCATTCCGTTCTAAGCATTTCTGTACCATTCCGTAGACACAATCTGATCAACCATACAGTCCGAATCAGAGTATGCCCATAGGTGGGGCTGATAAGAATCCACGTCCGATTCCATCAATCCGCTCGACTAGATCCCCCTCGGTATCTCTACGTGTCTCTGCTGAAATCAAAGCGTTCCGCTGCCATTCCAAGGGCAGGTACCAGACCTTTTCGGGATATTAGACCAGGTTCTTCATCGAGACTCCCTCATTCGCCCACAAAAATGGTTCAATCCGACGTAGACGTTGCCTTGAGGAAATTCATCTCCACAACTGACCGTTTTACTTAAAGTTTACTTAAAGCACACATCAACACTCCTGACACCGCAGAAACGTCAAGTCCGTCCACGTACATGTGCCAAGTCCATCAGGACTAAAGGAAGGAGTATGAGAGCTGCTCTGACTTGTTATCTGTGTCCGACGACAATATGGCCACCTCGACAGTGCTGGAATCAAAGTACAACTACCTTTACTCTGTCTATTCGAGGTGTGTTGCCCAGCTTCGACAAAAATTGCCTCCCAGTCTTCTCAGGCCCTCTTCTACAGGCTGCCGGTTAGCGCCAGTGGATTCCGAGGTTTCTGCGGGTGACTATCTTCGGTGACCCACCTTTAGAGACTTGTTCACTGCGATTTACATCCAGAACTCGCGGCTCACCCCGATAAAGAAGTTATTCCACTTGCAATCCGAAACGAGTGGTAACGCACACGCCATTGTTTCTCACGCTCCGCTTACTCACGAGGGGTTCGTCGCGGCGTGGCAAAGTCTCACTGACCGTTTAGAGAACCTGAGACTATTGGTCAATAGCAAGTTGAAGATCCTCTTCAACATCTAGGCTGTCCCTCAAGAGTCCGGAGTCGCACTGAAAGAGCTGCAAAATACTATTCAAAATTGTCTGACAACCCTAGAGATGCCATCAGGGTTGAAACTTGGGATTGTCTCCTGGTCTGTATGGTTTCCTCAAAGCTCCCCAAAATCACACTTTCTATGTGAGAGCAATCCATATATAATAAGGCCGAAATTCCAACCTGGAGGAAATTAAATAATTTTCTGACAGAGCGCCATAGTACTCTGGAGGCCTAGTGGCTTCGGGAACTTTCCGCCAAGATCGTCAAATGCCCCTACCTGTGCACAGGCTCCATTCTTACGAAGGACGGGTGGCTCCAGCAACTAGAGGGTGTGACCTGTGTTTGTAGCCCCCTACAAACACCTCCGCACTGCCGCAAAAGATATCCAGCGAAGGTGGCGAGTGGTGACGGGCCGTTGTGGTGATATGCGAAACAAAAGCCCACCGCGTGAACGAAATTGGAATAGAATAAATAAGTCGGGGGTGTCGTGGGTAAATTTCATGCATACAGGCTTCCGCCTTTATTCGCTTCATACATGGAATATTCTTTAACTTAATTTAAGGGTCGCGCTCCCGACCGATAAGCTGAACTTAGCAGTGCGGGAGCGGCCCGAATGGCGGAAGGCGAGTGCAGATCGGGAATACCGAGGAGCGGAGAGCGGGAGAACGTATGTTTGCTGGGAAGTTGGTGCGCGGAGGGCCGAAGTCCAGGAGCGCAAGAGCGGCCTAGCTTTTTGTGATGCTCGGTGGGCAGAGGCGGCGGTGCGGGCGACGCATAAGGCCTCCTGGCATAAACAACCTGTGTTCAGGGAAAACCACCCCCTCCGTATGTGTCCACGGTTCCTTGAAATGCATGTCGATGAGCGATCAAATTATGAACGATGAAAACAACTGTGCTTAAATTATTTCGCACGCGGCCATCAGCATCGTGAGTGCACAAGTGCTCAATCCTGCATTATATGCCACAGCCGTCTCATACTCTGCTATATCGGGGCAATCCCATGACATCCAAGTCCTCAAATTTCTTCAAGTCCACGACCCGTGCCCACCGAGAGAAGAGCAGATCCAACGCTTTTCGAGAGCTCCGAAATCGATGTCCTGATAGGAGCTGACACTGTGCTTCTGGGCGGTCCTACCCCTGCCGAGTCTGCTAAGGGAGCCATCCTCTTCGGAAATGCCTCCGTTTTCTTAGGCGCTGAGAAACGGCTCCAGGCAGTCGTCAATTAATCTTCGTTCACACTGCTGCAAGATTTTTTTTCCTTCCGTGTCAACTCCAAGTCCGAGTTTTCCGACACAACGGCAGTTTGAGAATTTTACTCTTCTTCGTCTTCAAATTCTGCAAAATTTTCCATCCGTCCCCGTTTTGTGGGCGTCGCCGTATTCCTCGCCGTTTTCGGCCTCCCCGTTACCCATTCGGTTGCCAACGCTCGAGGCATAGGTGCATCCATATACATAATTACACACATACAATCGTGACAATTTGTGAACATATGTATATATATTTTTTGGGTGAACAGTGAAATTGTGAGGTGACAAAAGAAGGCATATTTAATATTGGCCAGCCAGTGTGAATTGATGTCGGAAATCTCCAAATCCGCCGAACAGTCCGACGTTGTCTTAATATTTTTTCCAAGTAGTGTCATTTTTTACACCACATAACCTTTCTGTGTCCCCAGTTATATACAGTCCACTTATTAACGCTCCACTGTGCCAACACATGCCCATACATACATACATATCTCCGAATGTAAATGCATGCCAATATATATTCCAATATGCCTCCGATTTCAGAAACGAATAAAACTAATAATAAACCCACGAATAATAAAACGCAAGTTCAATTAAAATCCGTGTTCCTTAAAAAATTTAATTCAGCCGCCGCAGCGCCGTGTTGTTTTTTGTGTTGCTGTTCTTTTCCCTTGGGTGACTTACGCACTGCTCCGCCGTCGGCGTAACCCAGTGAACATTTTCCGCTTCAACAAAAGGTTAATTCCACCTCTCCGGCTAAATGAATTTAAAAACAATTCACACCAAATTGTTAAATTATTAATTTTTGCTTGGGAAGCAGCCAAGGGTTTAATTCCACTTTTCCGGTCACTTAATTATTAAATTCGAAAATTATTAATTTACGACTTACGCACTGCCCTGCCGTCGGCGTAACGCAGTGAACATGTTTCGCTCCAACAAAAGGTTTATTCCACCTTTTCAACTAAATAAATTTAAAAACAATTCACAACAAATTATTTAATTATTAATTTTTGCTTGGGAAACAGCCAAGGGTTTAATTCCACCTTTCCCGCCACGTAATAATTAAATTCGAAAATAATTCATTATTTTAAATATTAACTTCCGTCCGAACAAAAGCCGAGGTTTCAACTCCACCTTTCCGGCTCTATAATATTTAAATCCGACAACAACTAGCAATTATTAATTATTGTTTTTTTTTTGCCAAATTCAAGCCAAGGCTTTAATTTCACCTTTCCGGCTCCGCAATAATTAATTTTGAAAATAATTAAGGATTCATCTGCATTAATTTTCCAAATAAACAATTAATTATTTTTTTTCCAGAAGAATATTAACTATTTGAGGGCCTCTCTAAATTACGAGTCAACTAAAAATACGATATCTGCGTCCGAACCACACATATTGCAATCATTGCGATCGTGTCATAAATAGCGGAGATATAGGCTTTATATTGTTTATATTAACATATCAGTTATTGCCGAATTCTGCATAATTACCTTGCGGTACATCTTTTTTCGTGCTTCTATTTCGGCTTCCAATTCATTCCGATTGAAGCATTTGTGTTCCATTCCGTAGACACAATCTGACCAACCATACAGTCCGAATTAGAGTAGGGATAAGAATCCACGTCCGATTCCGTCAATCCGTTCAGATAGATCCCCTTCGGCATCTCTACGCGTCTCTCCGCTAAAATCAAAACGTTCCACTGCCACTCCAAGGGCAGGTACCGAACCTTCTGGGGATCTTAGCCCAGGTTCTTCATCGAGACTCTCTCATTCGGCCGCAAAAATGGCTCAATCTGCCGTAGCCGTTGCCTTGAGGAAATTCATTTCCACAACTGACCGTGTGAGTCAATTTGAAGCACACCTCAACACTCCTGACACCACAGAAATGTCAATTCCGTCCACCAAGTCCATCAGGACCGATTCCGGGCCTTGTGGGAGAAGGTGGAAAAGAGCTATGAGAGCTACTGCGACTTGCTAGTCGTGTCCGAAGAAAATACGGCCCCCTCGACAGTGCTGGAATCGAAGAACGGCTAATGGTACTCCGCCTATTCGAGGTGTATTGCCCAGCTTCGGCAAAAAATTGCCTCCCAGTCCACTCAATCTTCCGCCAACGTTCACACACCCCCGTCTACAGGTTGCCGCCTACCACCAGTGGACACAGAGGTTTTTGCGGGTGATTACCTTCGGTGGCCCACCCTCCGAGACCTTTTCACCGCGATCTATATCCAGAACTCGCGTCTCACCCCGGTAGAGAAATTGTTCCACCTGCTGTCAAAGACGAGTGGCGATGCGCACGCCATTGTTTCCAAAGCGCCGCATACAAATGAAGGGTTCGTCTCAGCGTGGCGAAGTCTCACCGACAGCTTTGAGAACCGGCGGCTAATGGTCAACAGTTAGTTGAAGATTCTCTTCAACATGCAGACTGTTCTTCAAGAATCCGGAGTCGCAATGAAGCAACTGCAAGCCACCATTCAGCCCTAGAAATGTCCTCCATCAATGTTGACGCTTGGGACTGTCTCGTGGTATTTATGATTTTCTCAAAGCTCCCCAAAGTCACACTTTCTATGTGGCAGCAATCCGTACACAATCCGGGATTCCAACCTGGAAGGAATTAGATAACTTCCGGACAGAGCGCCATCGCACTCTGGAGGCCATCGACGACGTCAGGCCTAGTGGCTCTGGGCAATTTCCGCCAAGGTCGGTACCTGTCACCGCCCCAACTCGGAGGCTCAATTCGTACGAGACTCGAGTGGTTCCGGGCCAAAAGGGCTGCGACCTGTGTTCCAGGGATAACCCACCCCGTATGTGTCCATGGTTCCTCGCAATGCATGTCGACGGGCGATCGAACTATGCCCGAAGAAAACAACTGTGCTTAAATTGATTCGCACGAGGCCATCATCATCGTGAGTGCACAAGTGCTCACTCCTGTATAACGTGGCACAGCCGTCATCATTCCCTGCTACATTGCGGCAATCCCATGCCAACCATTCCAGGTCCCCTCCTTTCGTCAAGTCCACGACCCGTGCCCACCGAGAGAAGCGCTGCTGCTCCTGAAGACCACTCAAATGTGCAAGTGTGTTTTGCATCCGGTTCAAGAGCTATCCTGCTCGGCACAGCAATTATTAATATAAATCATCTTGGCCGCGACTTCCAAGCTCGAGCTCTGATCGATTCAGGTTCCGAGGCTACGCTCATATCTGAGCGCCTCTTCCACCAAATCAGACTTGCATTTGACACAGTCCAGACTCAAGTTTCCGGTATACTTCAAACTGTTGCCGGGCTCCACGATGCTCTGCAAATTTTCCATTCGTTTTCTCTTCAGACCCGGAACTTCCTTCGCAACTAGTTCCGAGAGATCTTCTAATGGAACTGCCGGATCTCCCCTTAGCAGATCCAAGGTTTTTCGAGAGCTCCGAAATCGATGTCCTGATAGGAGCTGACACTGTGCTTCTGGGCTGCACTAAAAGCAACATTTTGGGTTCTCTTCTGGCCCAGGAAACGATTTTTGGCTGGGTACTTACAGGCCCAGTGTCAACCGCACCTACTAACGGCGTGCCTGTGTTTTCCACACGCATTTCCTTCGCGTCCAACGGATCATTGAGGAACTGCCCAACCAAGCGTGGTGCGGTCACCGATGAAAGCAGACGTTTCCGAGGTATTCGGTCCTACCCATGCCGAGTCTGCCAAGGGAGCCATCCTCTTCGGCCTGCCCACAATAATCCGGCACCCTTCCACTCCAATGTTTATATTCACTGTGCTGTCTCGAAGCATTAACCAATTCATAGATGAATCATGCATCTCTACTGATTCAAATTTTTCTCCGTTATATTCTGTCAGTCACATACACCTCCAAGCTCAAGCAGCGCAATCGCACCGGAGAGCAGATGTAATGTAGATGAAAAAATAGCTTGGGATTGTCGCAGGTAGGCATTAAGACTGCCCAAAACCCAGTTATGGAAACTCAAACGATGGAAATACTTCGCGGAGATTTTTTGAAAGTTGTCAAGTTGTGGCTGAAATCACTGGAATTAAAGAGGAAATCGTTCAAAGATTGGGTACGATCTTAAATGTACTTAATTGCAAGGAAAACATTGATTCTGAGAAATATGGGGAATATGTTACCATCACAGCTTCACTTTTGGCTGAGAAGTATCCCCATAAGAAACTAACTCCGACTGTCCACACAATTTTGGACTTTACCAATTGGAGAACTTTCCGAAGAGGCTCAGGAATCCCTAAATAAATTATATAAGAAGTATACATACAGCAACGCATTCAACTCATCAAGGCTTAGGCAAAATGAGGAGCTGTTCAACTTATTGGCTGCATTATCTGACCCGTTTATTGCATCTCTATAGATATAGAATCAAGTAATTATAGTCCAGAAATGCTTGAACTATTAGAAATTCCCTTAATATAGATATATTTTTAATAATAAGTACCCAAAAAGTAAGAAAAATGAAAAAAAAAAATTTACAAATATTTTTATTTGAGCAAATCGATAAAAATAAAGCTAAAAAATTAAATAAAAAATCTTTCTAAAAAATCGTTTTCCCTGAGAAAATTCGATTTTTTCACTTTGATACCCTATAAAAAGGCGAAAAAGGGCGTGGCACATTGTGTAATACATATATAAATTTTACAATATTTTGCTGTCAAATGCCGCTTAAATTATTCGATTATCTTATTTGGTTCAAAAGTTGTGATTTTCGCAAGCTCAAATCAGATAAGGCCCCACTGTGCGTTGTCGCAAATCAACCTAGGCTCAGCTAAAATAATGCTGACGCCCAAAAACTTACTTCTTATACTAAGACTACAGGAATACCAAGAAGCAATAGAGAACTAAGAACAAACACTCCGAGAGGTAGTAGAAGATTGAGAGACCTCGTTAGAACATAACAGAATAAAATTGTTTCAGCCAGATTAGAAGGAATTCGACTACAGAAAAAGAAAGTGATTAATTAATGCATGCATTAGTACTGACTCAAACTTTTCTCCGTCATATTCTGCCAGTCACATACACCTCCACGCTGAAGCAGCGCCATCGCACCGTAGAGCAGATGTTCTCGAGGTACCCTGACTAACCGTGGCCGAGATTGCAGTGGATTGCGGTAAGACATGAGGCCAGGATCACCACGGAACTTTTCAGCCGCTCATCGACTTTCGTCCGGCACTCTTCAGACGCTCTTTGGCCTGGGTCCGGGTGCTACCGGCAGCGCCCCCCTTACAAACAAATAGAAAAAATCATAACTTCACTGTTTCTCAACATATTTTTATCAAACTTGAGATTTCGTCACCTACTATTATTTTAAAATTTTTGTTTAAATTTTATAAAATTCGGAAGATTGTATCCCATAGCTGCCATAGGAACGTCAGGGAAATAATAGAACAAATTATAACTCGGTTGTTTCTCAACATATTTTCATCAAATTTGAGATTCGGCCGTTCATTGTTATCTTAGAATTTAGTTTTTAATTACATAGTGCAATTGCAATCTGCATGGGTATATAGTAAAATGTTTATTTTTATTTTATTTGAGTCGAACTAATGACCCGTCAGTTGACTAAGGACAACACTAAGAATGAATTCAAACACGGGTTAAGTTTTACGTCTTTATTCAATAGATCTCAGCTTAAGACTAAATTCTTGATGCAAAAATATTTCTTGTGCTGCTTGTTGTTTACATTGGTTGTACATAAATTTGAGAGTGAGATTGCCCGCTTGGTTGTATACAATAATTTTCTAAATAAATTTGAAAGCGAGATAATTTTCCAAGAATTGTTTAAGTTATTGAAGAGCGGCATCGCCTGCTCCGGATGTGGATTGCTTGCATATATTCAGCGTGGGATCGCCTACCCTGCATATTCTTATTTCTTGGAACATAGCTGAATATGTGAATATGTCACTATATAAACTTCGGTAAGCCGAAGCTAGCTTTTTTTCTTGTTAGTGCATTAAATAAATAATTTAAATTCATAAGATATTTCATAAATTCAGTACTCAGTTTACATCGATATAACGTAAATTTTATTATAATATTTGCTATGAAGCGCTTAAATTACCCTTTAATTTAAGTGAAAATTAGTAAAACAATTATTTCTTTTATTGAAGCATAAAGCTACTCCACATTTGTTGCACATGATGTTCAGGTCAGGAACCACTGACGCTGGAGCGTGGAGTTAGTCTGTAAGCTAGTTTTTAGTCTCAATCGTGAATTCTATTAAAGAAGGAGGCACGACGACGACATGCTCCTGGAATTTCCTCCTGCCGAGGAAATCTGTGTACGCTAGAAGGAAGCCACCGCCCTACGGAACCATTTTGGTCCAACGATCCGGATTACGTCTCCAGCAGCCCCGTTGGTTTTTTTCTGAATCAGAATCGAAGATAAGTACGAAATTCCTCACTTCGTTCTAAATTACCGGTCTTCAGAAGCTGTTCGAAAATCCAATTTCAGTCAGACTGCTGCAAGATGTTGTTTCGTGTCAACTCCAAATCCGAGTCTCCGACACTACGGTAATTTTTCCATATTTCCAACTCCGAATTTTTCCGCCTTCGTTTTTGGCTGAGCCGCCATATTCCATATTCATTCCAAATTTTCTCTGCACCTCTCGTACATATTCGCATATTCCGTACATCATCAGGCAAAACTGTCTCTACATACATACATACATGCATACCTACATGCATACATCGATAAAATAAACTCCAAATAAATACAGTCCACTAAAATCTCTCCGGAGCCATACACATACCCACACATAATTACCCTGTTTGTATATTGTCCTACATTGATTATATTTTTTACACAACAAATACATATTTATTAAATAAATTACCAAGAACTAAAACCACACAACATTGTGCGTGATTTTTGTACATACATACGTATATTCATACGGGTACTTAGCATCGGCAGCTGTGCAGTTACTTACTCTTACTTTCCACAAGCGACAATTTTCCGCGCGTTTTCTTCGCTGGACAAAAACACAACAAGATCAGATGATCACAGTGCTGCACAACGCATGTGCAGGGAGCTTTGACGCCGCGCAGTGTTGGACATCACTCGTAGCCAAGTTCCCCACCCAAGGCGAATTTTACAGGGAGTAAGTAAAAGTAAAAAAAATCCCATTATTCGTTCTCTCACTTCTTAGTGTTTTTGTTTTGCGCTCCGAATTTTTGTTTATTTTGATTTTAAACCTCTTTCCTCTATATTTTTTAACTATCATCAGTAAATATATATACCGTTTTGCTACCGCGCGTGCATGCACTTTTCTGTGTAATTTTGTGTTTTAATAAACATTTTTAGTTGTGCTAAGACGGTGATCTTATCTTTCTTTTTTTTCTTCTTATCCCGTTTTTCTTTTTCCCCGCTTGAGTGTCGTTAGCTTTTAGCTGCAGCTAAGCGGTTCATAGCTCTCTCGCTCTTGTGATTTCTTGCGCTCACAAACTAACCCTCTCGCTCTCTCTCTCTGGTTCTTTTTTTCGAAACTGATTGTGTCCACAGTGGTTCACGGGTTTGTGAAAATGTCCTCAATTATTGTCTGTGCTATTAAAAACTGCCAAAAAAATATTTTGGCTGACCAGCCAAGTCTCCATTGCTGGCTTTGCGATGCGGTAGTGCACGCAAAGTGCATTGAGATGACAGGCCGCATAGCTGACGCAGTGTCCAGCAAAA
>VNJQ01006104.1:0-83256 GCA_008042515.1 Drosophila truncata | reverse complement strand
TTCGACAGATAAATATTGTAGAATTATATAAGTATTGGTCACTGTTCCACGCCCACCTTTTCGCCTTTTTTAAGGGTATTAAATTAAAAAATCTAATTTTCTCAAAGAAAACGATTTTTTAGAAACATTTTTTATTTAATATTTAAGCTTTATTTTTATTTATTTGCTCAAATAAAAACATTTTGAAAAATGAAGAAAAATATTTTAGAATTTTTTTTTATATTTCAATTATTCTATTATTTATACTAGCTTTTACTACAAATAGGCCTATTAAGGAAATTTTTAATAGATTAAGCATTTCTAGACTATAATCAAATAAGTATCTTCTCGCAACTTTACATGATCTAGAAATGCAATAAATAAGGAAAACAACAAAATCAAATAATTAAACGTGCAAATCAGTGGCGCGGTTTACCCCTTAAGGCGTATTTATGCATTTTTCGGGGTTTTTGACCCTGACTTTTTTACAAGTTATACAGCCATTTGCGGAGTCGTAGCTCAACGCAGACTTTCTACACGGATTCTGATTCAGGAAAGAAAGATAGGTCAGTTAATGAATGTATCTATAACTTAAAATTAAAATCTTGTTTCAAGAAAATCGAAAAACCTTTGAAATTTGATACAAATAAACAACAAATAAACCTAAAATTGTTTTGAATACTGATTTGGAATCGTTGGAAAAATCCCAGGGATTCCGAATCTACCTCCAAAACAATTGAGTATTCAAAGATGAAATTTCGTTTCGGTATTTATGACATCCAAAGAAAATTTGTAAATTGGTTAACTTTTAGTTAATGTTACACAAAAACTAGACAGCCACTCGGCATGATTCTGTAAGCCAAACTAAAGAAAACGACAGGTTAGTTTCGGCTTGTACAGGGAAATCGCTACCTACCAACTGTCCAATTTGTTTACATTTTTATACCCTTGCAGGGTATTATAATTTCAGTCAGAAGTTTGCTACGCAGTGATGGAGGCATCTCCGACCCTATAAAGTATATATATTCTTGATCAGCATTAACAGCCGAGTCGATCTAGCCATGTCCGTCTCTCGGTCTCAGTTTTAAAGTTATCTGAATGAAACTTTGCACTTCGTACGTATTATACGTAGCTTATACGTATTATAGCTTATAGATACTATATACTTATATATACTTTATAGGGCCGGTAATGTCTCCTCCACTGTGTTGCAAACTTCTGACTAAAATTATAATTCCCTGCAATGGTATAAAAATCCTAACTTCGCTGTTTCTCAACATATTTTCATCAAATTTGAGATTTTTCCACTTAATATTATTTGAGAATCTTAGTTATGTCCTTATGTCATTCAACATCTAGGACCAGACGAACAAGTCTGTCACAATTCAGTATTCGATTTTCTACGGAGCTGAACACATGTTCACTTCCTGAACTATTTGTTCAAAATTTCTTATTACATACATGGTTTCGGTTTTTATTTCGGACAAAATTAGTTTATCTGCACAAAATGTTCAAAAAGTCCGTTGTAACTTTAGGACGATGCACACAGGGCGGTCTTCCCAGTCGCGTCATCCGTCCCAGCTTCATGGTTCATTCGCACCATTTGGCCAATTTAAAAAAATTAGGTGAGTATTGTTCTCGACCATGTGTATACGGCTATGATACCATTGCTGGTGTAGGGTTACAAAACCAACGCATTCGACTTCAAAATGAGTCTCTAAGGACAAGAATGGCTCTCAAGATGGGCTCTGTGGGAGTAATACGTGTCTGGGAACAGGAATCTAGAAGATTCCTAAATGATCTGGAGCTTCAACAGATTCGTTGGTTAAAGGAGGAAAAGAACGAAGATCTCGAAAACCTGTCCAAGCAGATTACCATGTCCGCGGGTGACAAAGAAAAGGATAAATGCCAAGGCGGAAAAGGCGAAAAAGGCGGAAAAGGCGGAAAAGGCGGAAAAGGCGGAAAAGGCGGAAAAGGCGGAGAAGGCAAAAAAGGCGGAAAGGATGCCGACAAAAAGAAGAAAGCCGCTGAAAAGAAAAAGTGCGATGAAATGGCCCAAAAGGAGAAATGCGCAAAAATGGCCAAAAAGGAAAAAGCAGAGAAAAAGAAAAAGGAAGAGGAAAAAAAGCAAAAAGAAATGGCCGAAAAGAAGATATGCGCAAAAATGGCGGGAAAAGAAACGGATCCCTGCAAGAAGAAAGACTCGGACAAGGACAAGGACAAGAACAAGGACAAGAACAAGGACAAGAACAAGAACAAGGACAAGAACAAGGACAAGAACAAGGATAAGCCCAAGAAGAAGACATATGAACCGTCACAGAAATGTAAGGATTTGGCCGAGAAAGACGCGTGCAGAAAATTAGCCGAAGATGATGCAAGGAAAAAAGAGCTGGAAAAATGCAGGGCGATGGCCCAGAAGGCGAAATGCAAAAAGATGGCCGAGTTAGAGAAAGCCAAAAAGAAGGCCGAGGCAGAGAAAGCCAAAAAAAAGGCCGAGGCAGAGAAATGCAAAAAGATGGCCGAGGCAGAGAAATGCAAAAAGATGGCCGACGCAGAGGAAGCCAAAAAGAAGGCCGAGGCAGAGAAAGCCAAAAAGAAGGCCGAGGCAGAGAAATGCAAAAAGATGGCCGAGGCAGAGAAAGGCAAAAAGAAGGCCGAGGCAGAGAAAGGCAAAAAGAAGGCCGAGGCAGAGAAACCCAAAAAGAAGGCCGAGGCAGAGAAACCCAAAAAGAAGGCCGAGGCAGATGGCAAAAAGATGGCCGAGGCAGAGAAAGGCAAAAAGAAGGCCGAAGCAGAGAAACCCAAAAAGAAGGCCGAGGCAGAGAAAGGCAAAAAGAAGGCCGAGGCAGAGAAACCCAAAAAGGCCGAGGCAGAGAAACCCAAAATGAAGGCCGAGGCAGAGAAACCCAAAAAGAAAGCCGAGGCAGAGAAACCCAAAAAGAAGGCCGAGGCAGAGAAAGCCAAAAAGAAGGCCGAGGCAGAGAAATGCAAAAAGATGGCCGAGGCAGAGAAATGCAAAAAGATGGCCGAGGCAGAGGAAGCCAAAAAGATGGCCGAGAAGGAGAAATCCAAAAAGGGCGGTGATAAGTCAAAGAAGTGATCTGTTTACCATTTAAGATACAGTGGAATAAAAAATATTATTATTATGGTTAATTTTCTGATAATTAATTTCATTACTTTATTTTTGCAATTTATTTTGTAGGCCAGTTTTACAAATTTTGGTCTATCAGCATCCTTATTGGCATCCCTCATTTTGTGTCTTAGTGCGCATCCGCAGCAGCGACCTCTGTTGCATGGACAGATTGTCAGCAGCTGTCGGCGGAGTGGGAGTCAGCACCGCTTTGGGGGCCAATTCCTTCAGCCTCTGCTCCCCCCGTTGGCTCTCCTTCTTTTGCAGCTCCTGATCGTCTGTCCTGGCTTTCTCCTCCATCTCCTCCATGCGCTTGGCATTCATAGTTGTCTGCACATCCACGTAGAAGGCCATCATGCTCTGGTTGAAGCGAGCAAACTTTGTGACGCACCTGTCCACACACACGTCCTCATGGCTGGTCAGGTCGCGCTTGCTTAGATTATCGACGCATCGACTGAAGCACATTTCCGTCACTTTGTTGTATAAAGTGAGAAAATCCTTGAGATTACGCAAATCGGAATCCATTTCTTGCGTTTCAATTATGGCAATTTTTTTTAAATTTTTATCTATATTCACGCTGTTGACTAAAAATACAACGATAGCGATAGCAGTAAATCGAAAGCTAATTTAAAATGCCTAAATTAAAATGGCAAAATCGAATGTGAGAAACTTAAAATGTAATATATTTAATTTAATATAGATAAACTAGTAATAATATTGCAGATAATTGATTTCGTACAATTCATGCATTTCATTTAGTTCTCTGGAAGGCCAACCGCCGGAAATCTGACAAACCCAATACAAATGATTCAAACAAAAAAAGGATATAAAATTAAATATTATTATTTAATTAAAAAACAAAAAGTAAATTCATCATGATTTGTTTATAAAATTCTTTGGGCTTTTCTCAAGTATCCCTTACGTTATTTTGTGGAATTTATGGAGATTTCCCAGAGAATATTTCACTGAAGTTTTCTGAGAATTGCTCGTTTATTAGCAGAGGCATTTATGTTAACTTATTTGGATTTTCTCAAACCTTAAACCTTTAAAGTTTTTAATTTCGATTAGGTAAGTAATCAACTAAAGATCAAATAACTTTTTCTGATCCCATCATCTGAAATGTTAAACGTCAGATTCGTATTTTAACTTCAGTATTGTCATTTTGGTAGCCTTGTAGTTTGGTTAAAAAATTCTCTGTATACATTCTCGGCATATAAATTTAAAACCAAAAACAATGTTAAAACGAGCCTCTTTGGCTTTAAGCCAATTCCCGGAGGCTTGCCTACGTTCCTGCAACTGTTACAGATGCATCCGGGCTTACCGACTGATCAAGCTCAAGGAGACCCCGAAGACCGTTCAGAAATCGGATCAGGAGTCAGAGAAGACTCTGTTTAAGTTGCGTAACGAGGGGATTTCATGTATGGGTAGGTGAATTTTTCATCCATCAAAACTTACAGCATGTGCCAAAATCATACGACGGCACTTGCTTATCACTTGCATGCTCTTCTAATTTTCTATTACAAAAAAAGTTAAAGATATACATATCTTGAATGAATGCAAATAAGTTAAAAAAAGTTATAAATATGTTCTAATCATTTCTCGATTTACTTTGCATACGAAAATGCTCTTAAGGAGGCAAGTGTCTTTATAGCCCCCTCTAGATCTGAAGCTTCGTAAAATGCATAAAAGGACAATGATCGTTTCGACCAGAAATATACATATTATTCTAAATAATTTTCTTCTAAATTATTTATTATTATTTAAATTGGTAACATTGGTTCCTCTCAATTATTAAATTCTGTCTAGGTTGTTAACAAATTAAAAGTAGAATTGTGGGTGAAATCTAAAATATTTATAGCACAGTCCAAGAAAATTGCAGTGTAATGCTTTAAAAAGTGTTATAAAGCGTTATGACATGTTCCCCTTATAAGTCCATCCTATGTAAGACACTACTTTTATATATATTTCTATATTTATCTATATTTCCATATTTATCTATATTTCTATATTTATCTATATTACTGGATAGGTACCGATACCGCTCCATTTTTCGATCAGTCGGATCGGTGCCCGTCCTTGGGCGATCTCGAGTTGCAGCTGAAGCGGAGAATCCTGGAGGGAGAATGTCCAGAACTTGAATCATATGAGTTCCGGGAAGTCCTTCGTGAAACCGCCAAGCACGCAGACGGATGTGAAGATCGGTGTGGCAGCAGGGACAAAAGCAATGGCGGAGACAACGGTGATTCCGAGAAAAAAAAGAAAAAGGGCAAGAAGAGCGGCAAGGACGGTGGAAAGAAGGGAGACGGGGAGGATGAAAACAATGGCGACGAGAAGAAGGCAGAGCGTGCCGAGCGGGCCAAGAACGATGAATTGCGCAAAAGGTGCCGAAAAAGAGCCGCGAAGAAAATTTGCGCGAAACTGTCTCAGGAAGCCAAATGTAAGAAGATGGCAGAGGCGGAAAAGGCCCAGAGAAAGGCTGAAGAGAAAAAGTTCTTAAAAAGCCTTAAGGAGGCACGAGGAGAAGGCAAAAAGAAAAAGGACGATGAAAGCGAGGAGGGCAAAGAGGATGAGGATGGCGAGAAGGGCAAGAAGAACAAGGGCAAGAAAGGCAAAAAGGGCAAGAAGGAAAAGAAAGCGAAGAAAGAAAAGGGAGAAAATGAAGAGAAAGGCAAGAAAGGCGAGAAGGGCGAGAAGGGCAAGAAAGGCGAGAAGCAAAAAAAACCAAAGAAGCCGCCAACCGAAGAGGAGGTGCTTGAAAATCTTACCAAACAGTGCCAGGAAATGGCCGACAAGATGGAGTGGGAAAAGCGGGCAAAGATCGAGGCTATCAAGAGAGCCTTGCAGGAGGAGAAAGATCGAGAGCAATGCGCCCGCGAGGCAGCGGAGCGGGCCAAGCAAATGGAGGAGGATCGAAGGAAAGAGGAAGCGGAGGCCAGACGAAAAGCCGAGGAAGAAGCAAATAAGGTACCCGACGAGGACATCGGCGAGCTGAGGAAAATGTGCGCCAAGTTGGCCGAGGAAGATAGACAAAAGGCCATGGCTGCCCAAAAGAAGCTCAAGGCCATGGCCGACAAGGCAAAGGCCGCTGCGGCCAAGGCAAAGTGCGAGCAGCTGGAGGCGGCCGAAAGGTGCCGCAAAGAGACCGAAAAGCGGGAGGAAGAAAAGGCAAGGCAAGAGTGCGCAAAAGAGAAAGCAAGATATGAAGCCAAAGAATCTGTTAAGGATATAGCGGATAAGAAAAAAGATGTTGAAAAGGCCAAAGAGGCAACATGCAAGGCATTGGAGGAGAAGAATAAACCAAAGAAAAAGAAAGTGGACGAACTGGCCAAGGAATTAGCTTCTGAAGATGAAGATTCACCACCATCCAAAGAAAAAGAATCTTCTTCTTCAAAAAAGAAAAAGGATCCCAAAGATAAGCCTCAGCCAGAAAAAAAGGCTTCCAAAGATAAACCTCCGCCAGAAAAAAAGGCTTCCAAAGATAAACCTCCGTCAGAAAAAAAGGCTTCCAAAGATAAACCTCCGTCAGAAAATAAGGATCCCAAAGCAAAATCTACACCAGAAAAAAAAGATCCCAAAGCTGCACCATCTCCATCAGAAAAAAAAGAGCCCAAAGCTGCATCTCCACCAAAAAAAAAAGAAGCCTCAGAGAAATCTCCCCCAAAAAAGAATGACTCCAAAACTGCATCATCTCCACCAGAGAAAAAAAGTCCGAAAGCTGCGTCATCGCCACCAGAAAAAAAGGATTCTAAAGCATCTGGAAAATCATCCAAAGACAAAAAATCTGATGCCAAAAATCTTTGGGAGGCATGTAAGAAGTTAGCCGAAGGGAAGCTGAAGGAGAGGAAGAAGAAGCTTAAAGAGCTGAAGGCCCAGTGCGATAGGATACTTCAAAAGGAAAAACGCGAGAGGGAAAAGCAAAAGAAAAAGGGAAAAAAGCTCGAGGAACACTGCAAAAAACATAAAAAAGAGAAGGGCAACCAGGATGAAAAAGATAAGGGCAAGAAATAGAGAAGAAATGACGCGGATACTAAATCCGGGTGAAGAACGGTTTCCAATTCTCAGTTCAAATCCAATTTCTGAACCCTTCGCCCCTTTACTCATTGTATTTAATTACGATACTTGTGGTACATCAGTTTTTCAACCACTCCTTTTTCGCTTAGTAAAAACAAAAAAAAAAAAGAAATAGTAAACCGTTGAGATTACCTATCCGGGATTTAGGAGTTAAATTAATTAAACATCAGTGTCTGATATTAAATTAAATATTTATGTGTACAATTGCGAAATTAGCATTTATATTTATTTTTTAGGTTTACCATTTTACATTATAATTTCAGGTGTTTTAAAATTCACAGTGGCATTTGGGACAATTTTGTATATAGTGTGCGTATATAGTTACACTGTAGCAATACAAAAAATTTAAAGTGACACAAAAAAGGCTGTAAATTTAAAATAAAATAGAAGAGGTGGCATCATTTCAAATTGATTTCAAATCAAAGATTTCTGTAGCACTCCTAAAATATCTTTTGCAATAATAAGAAAACACTTGTAAGTGTTCCCTGTTTGGTTACAAAATAATTAATTTTATTTTTATAAAACAATATTTAAAATAAACCCTAACCAATACGCATTTAAAGCTTCTTTGAGCTCTTAGATTACCTAAATAATATAGGCTTTCGTTATTGGACGGGAATCTATTTTTTCAATAATAAATGCAAAGCAGAAACAAAAATATGAAAGAGGATAATTGAGAAATATTCATAGGGTTCAACTTTGTTGTTATATCGCTTGGTTTGATTAAAATACGTTGTTTGACTATATAACAATATCATTGGGGATCGGCCTTGGAGAGATTTCTTTATTGGTTTGCTGGCGGTGCCGTGGCGTTATTGAACTGGAAGGTCGGGTAGCGAGGAGCAAAGGCTCCGTCACCGATGATCTGCGTATGTTCGGAATCATCACGTCCGGCAATGGTCGGTGCCTTATATTGGGTCTCCACAAACTGAGGTGGTGCTGTACAAAATTATAATTGATTAAGTTAAGGAAAATATTTCATAAATTTTAATTTGGATTTCCATAAAGGTAATTTTTATACCCTTGCAGGGTATTATGATTTCAGTCAGAAGTTTGCAACGCAGTGAAGGAGGCATCTCCGACCCTATAGTATATATATATTCTTGATCAGCATCAACAGCCGAGTCGATCTAGCCATGTCCGTCTGTCCTACTGTCTGTCTGTCTTTCCGTTTCTACGCAAACTAGTCCCTCAGTTTTAAAGCTATCTCAATGAATCTTTGCAGTTAGTCTTCTATATACTCTTACTCGTACATATGTCGGAACGGGCCGGATCGGACAACTATATCATATAGCCGCCATTGGAACGATCGGTACATTTTTCGAAAAAAAATTATGACTTCCTCAGTTTTCAACATATTTTCACTAATTTGGACATTTGCCCAATAATCATTATTCCAGAATTTCGATTTAAATTTCATGAAAATCGGACGACTATATCCTATAGCTGCCATAGGAACAGTCAGAGAAATAATAGAAAAAATCACAACATGGCTATTTCGCAACATATTTTCATCAAATTTGAGATTCGGACAATTATTATTTATTTTGAATTTCGTTTTTAATTTTATAGTTCAATTGCAATCTGCAAGGGTATGTAAACTTCGGCGAGCCGAAGTTAGCTTCCTTTCTTGTTAAAATTTAAACTCACGTATATTGGGATAAAGGGAACTATAGCCGCTATTAGTGCTATCGGCCACATTCCAGCCCAGGGCACCACCAACACCATCACCGGCCGGCGGTGGACTAGCCGGACTCACCGGCTGCGTTGGCGCCAGTGAGGGATCCTCGGATTGGACAGCACCAGGACCTGTGTTCTGTGCTGGAGGCTTGACACCCGCCAACGGAATGGTGCCCAGGGTAATGGGCACTTTGCCGGTAAGATTGCGGTGCGGACCGCTCACATCGCATTCCACATGCAGGTCGTAATCCAAGGCGATAATTCCGCAATTGAGGAGATTAGTTGGGGGCAGGGCCGGGATCTCCAGCTGCTGGGTAAAAGTACGTGACTCGCCGCCATTCACTGGGCCAACACTCAAGTTGGCTATGATCACCTTGGACTCGCGCTTCTCACTGCGCGGCTGGTTCGTGTGGAAGGTAACCAGCTTGCGCAGCTCGAACTTGACGGCGGTCAGATTTACATTACTGGCATTGTCCACCTCACAGGTGATGGGCAGCACCTGGCCAGAAACATAGCCCGTTTGAGGTATACTCGTGATGACTGACAACGGTCCGGAGCGACAGCAGAAGCAACAGAAAGACTTTTCCAGGTCTAGCTTAAAGGACTCCTTTACGCGTGGATTAAGATTCAGATCGACCGGCGCAATCACAGTAAATGCCATCTTCATGTCCTGATCGAATTTCCAGGGACGATCCAGGGTCACTTTTATGGTGTAGCGTACATGTCCGAATTCACCTTCAAAGGACGAGGGCAAAGTAGGCGGCAGAGCGCAAGTAAATGGGTACGTATGGGTGCCAGGCGGTAACTCGGTCTCAGAGCCTGTAACAAAATGGTAATATCAATTACAAATCATTCAATTGGATAGCTATGATTTGAGTAAGCAAATTTACAGACGATTTCCTTAACATACTACATTTTTCTTGCATTTATACTCACTGTTTTTGCCGCCGAGCAAATAGTACTGGATCTTAAAATACTCCTCATGGCCCTTCATTGTGGTAATCTCGTTCTCCGACTTGCCCTCGCTGGTGGTCACATTCCGCTCCTCGGTCCATTCCGTGTTAGCCTCGCCCAGGAACCGGATGATAATGCCTGAAACAAGGAACAAGTGTCTAATGCGTCACTGTCGCGATATAATATTAGCTATAAATAATATGTAAAGCTATTTGGCTCTCTCGCTCGCGACATGCCCAGCGGATGACATCATCGCCGCCAGCCAGCATCGCTGCTCCCCATGTTTGACGGCCTCAAAATTCGTTTGCCGTAGAATGTTTGTCGCAAACACAGGTCAAATAATAAGTCTTTTAATAGATTGTCTCAATATTTAAGTCTTTTAGTTTTTTTATTTCTTATTATATTTCAGCCAACAAAGGAAATTGAATTTGTAAAGATTTGTACTCCATTTACTTTCACTGATATTGCTCACTCCGGAAGCTATTAATAGTTTGTTATCGCCCAACGGCGAGGATAAAGAGAAAGTGCACTTATTTTTGGAGGTTAATAACCGTTGGGGAATGTGTGTGAAAACAAGGTCGTTCGAAAACTATGAGCCCATTCCACAGTGGGTGGGTAGTGCACCGGCTTTTGATTTTCATCAAAACAATAAAACATATTGCATATATAACACTGCAATTCATCACTGCCCTGCAAGAATGTCGTCACACCTATGAGTAAAGCACGCAGCTGGTTTTTAATTAACAATTACTCATGAAATGAACAACACAAAAGTGATTTAATTCGCTCTTACCTCGAACTTTTTTGGGCGAGTCAAAGGTGATTTTTACTTGACCATTGACTACCTGACCGGCGTAATACGTGTTCCACGGATTGTCCAACTGAACTTCACAACCCTTCAGACCCATCGTTGAGATTCTATTTTCACTTAAAAGTAAATAAAGACTGTTTTATTGTTTTGAAACGTTCTTCGGTCGCCCAAGTTAGAGATGGGAAAACATCGACGACACCATTGATGATTTCGATAGCTAATCACTACCGATTGCCTTGATGTTGTTGTCAGATGTTGCAGGTATTGTTGTCTTAGCTAAGCTTTTGCCACTTTTCCATTAATTCTTTTAACTTTTCCTTCAATTAACGGCCGAATTTATTATCTACTGAACTGTTAATATTTAATAATTTATTAGTACATAACGGTCTTATCTGTATTTTTCTTTATAACACAGCAAACAAAAAAATATTCTAAATGTATATATTTTTGTGACGTTCATTGTACTCCTTCACACCACTGGTCGAGACTCACGCGCGCACACGCGTGTACTCAGCTACTAGTAGTTCCATCACTATTACAATACGACAGCAAAGAAGAAGTTTTTGCGAAAATTGGCTTTTCCTCCGAGTTTTTATTGATTAAACAACTCAAACTATCTCGAAGAAAATGTCGCTTTTCCGAAAACCAAAGAAAATCCAGCGTCGCGTGTTCTCCAGCAATGTGGACGAGGACGAGGGGCCACCACTGGATCCGGACGCCGAAATGGAGGCGCCTCCGCCGCCCGTAATATCCGACAAGCGGGACAACAAAGAGAAGAGTCGAAAGCCTGCAAAGCCGCAGGATGACAACAGCAAGCCCAAGGCGCTGCTCAGCTTCGTGGACGATGGTAAGTGTGCTCAAGACTCCGGAGTCCAGACCCCATCGTGAATCGATCAAATTTTTAAGCAATTGCCAATTCCCTTTGCAGAGGACGACGGAGAGGTCTTCCAGGTGCGAAAATCGTCGCACAGCAAAAAAGTGATGCGCATGCTGGACAAGGAACGGCGAAAAAAGAAGCGCGAGGAAAGGGCGGAGAACAGCCTCGGACATCTTCTCGGTGGCGAAAATGGTAGTACACAGCATTTAGAGTCGTCCGGTGGCGCGTCTTCGGGGTCAGCTCAAACTCCCAACTCGAGTGCCGCTGGCAGATGTAGGAATACTGCCAGCGATCAGAGTAAAAGTAAAAAAAGTGATAATCATATGATCCAAACCGAAATACGCACAGACGACTTTGTGGTAAGGTTATTATTATTCAATTTCTTCTATTTCGCATAAATACCGTTTTAACGAAATAATTCAACATCAAAAAAGAAAATTACACTTAAATTATGTACATTTTAGACCGGTTAGAAGTAGCAAAGTACACTATTAGCTTGAATGAGTTTGTGTACTAACGTGTTTAGCCCTAGCTTAGCGATGATTAAAACCAAGCTGTTAGTCTCTAGTCCATGGCTTAGTTTCCCATTTATATAATTAAGAATAATCAGTGATGAGAAGTTACACTCAATATCGCTATGGTTTTGTAATTAATTGAAAAAATATGCTACTTATTGGCTTCTATATATTAATATTTGTCAATTTATTATGCCGGACTTTTCAGTTTATGTAGTTACCATCAAATTACTTAACAAAATACACTTAAAGAAGAAACTTTTTAATAAAATGATCTAAAAATTGTTGGGCACATTGCCAATTCATTACTAATTTAAGCAATTAAACAGTGTCATCTGTAATCCTTCTCACCACTGACTATAATCGCATGTCCTCCCCTATAAGCAGCACGATTACTTTCAGCCGCACTTTAAACAAACGAAAACCCTTAAGATTTCCTTAAATAATGTAAATTTCCATTCCTTATCCCCGCAGCTAGTGGTAAAGAAATCAGAGACACCCGAGGGAGTACTGAACGGCCGAGCTGCCCTATGTGCTGGACGAGACGATATGAGCGACGAAGATGATCAGCAATCCGAGGATGGGGGTCATGACAAGTCGCGACATCGCTTCTCAAAGCCGGAGCACTTGAAGCAGATGTTGGAGAGCGGTTCAATTCCGGATGCAGCTATGATACACGCTGCCCGAAAGCGTCGTCAGCGGGCCAGGGAACAAGGTAAAATAAAAGCACATTCAAATCTTAGTCATTATTAACCTGGTGGTTTCTTAATCTCGAATTTCAGGAGCCGGCGACTACATACCTATTGAAGAGCCAAAGGAACAGCCCAAACTTAGCACCCGCCTGCCCTGCGAGGATGTGGAGGGTGACCAATCTGATGACGAGGAACGCATGGATATGAACGATATAACCGGACGCAAGGAGCGCGAGGAGCGACGCGAGCAGTTCTATGCGGTCGAGAATGATTGTATGTAGTGAGGAGAAGCCAGTGCGGTTTTATGGCCAAAAAGCTGAGCCAGGCCTTATAATGTTAATCATTTTCTTAACTAATCTCTGTTCAATCCACTGCAGCCACCGATGAAGACTCCGACCGCGAAATGAACGAGTGGGAGAATCAGCAGATACGCAAGGGTGTCACGGGTGCCCAGTTGGTCCATGCACAGCACGAAACCGTCCTGTCGCGCTTTATGATCAAGCCTGCTACTCCAGTAGGAGAATCCATTGTGAACGATGACGGAGATGCTGTGGCACCACCTCAACAGTCCACGTCCACGCTGCTGGAACAGGCCTACGCCAAGAGCTCCCTCGATCGCATCAATCTGGCGGCAGCTGTGCGATCGTCGACCAAGGCCAAGAAAGAGAAGGCTAAGGCCACGGCGTTGCGAACACCACAGGAGATCTTCGCTGCCATTCAGTCTCGTCTGAGCGAGCTTAGGGAACGCTCGACCGATCACAGCGCCAGCATGGCCAGGATTAGTCTCGAGCTGAAGGCATTGAAGCTG
Organism: Drosophila truncata; assembly: GCA_008042515.1. NCBI lineage: Eukaryota > Metazoa > Arthropoda > Insecta > Diptera > Drosophilidae > Drosophila > Drosophila truncata. The sequence goes on along the minus strand of VNJQ01006104.1, from coordinate 69,739 downwards.
CAGCAGCTGGAATGCCAACAAAATGCACCAACGGCGGCGGCCAAGTATAAGTTCTATCAGGAGGTTAAGTGCTATGTTAACGACCTGGTCGACTGCCTGGCCGAGAAAACTCCGATGATTAATGAACTGGAAAAGCGAGCCCTTCAACAGTATGGAAAGAATCAACGGTATCTGGTTAACCGTCGCCGCCAGGATGTGAGGGATCAGGCCAAAGAAATTGCCGAGGCAGCAAGTAAGCCGGGTTTATTGTGTAAGAAATGGAAATTTTGATAAATCCATCGACTTTTTCAGAGCCCATCTCCGCTGCTGCCCGGCGGGCACCGGAATACGAGGAGCAAGTTCGTCGCGCGGCCGAGCGGGAAGGTCGTAGGACACGCCGTCGGTGTGAGCGTGAACGAAACGATCTGCTCACCTCGCACCTAGATGGCATGTCCAGCGATGATGAGATCGCCGACCAGCAGCAGGAACAGAGCGTAGCTTCCACCGCTCAAATGGAGTCACAGGCACTGGAGACCTTCGAGGACGTCACCGACGAATTCTCAAAGGTCGAACTGATTCTGATGAAGTTCTATGCCTGGCGTAAAACGGACATGTCCTCCTACCAGGATGCTTTCGTTAGTTTGTGCCTGCCCAAGCTATTGGCGCCGCTGGTGCGCCACGAATTGCTCCTATGGTCGCCTCTGCTAGACGAGTACTCGGATATCGAAAATATGCGTTGGTATCAAGCCTGCATGCTCTATGCCTGCCAGCCAGACGAGACCGTGGACCAGCTAAAGAACGATCCGGACGTCAATTTGGTCCCCGCGCTCATTGAGAAGATAATCCTGCCCAAGGTGACTGGTAAGTATCATCTGGAAATTGATCCGTGTTACTGCTTATGTTCATGATATATTTTTTCAACAGCTTTAGTCACAGAGTGTTGGGATCCCCTGTCCACCACACAGACGCTAAGACTGGTGGGTTTCATAAATCGTTTGGGTCGAGAGTTCCCGCTGAGCGGCACAAATAAACAGTTGAACAAACTGTTTGAGTCCATAATGGAACGCATGCGATTGGCCCTGGAAAATGATGTCTTTATACCCATTTTTCCCAAGCAGTAAGTCCAGCATTGCCTCTGACTCTGACTTACCATGATTACCCCTTATTCCCTTTCCAGAGTGCAAGAGGCCAAGACATCGTTTTTCCAGCGTCAATTTTGCAGCGGCCTGAAGCTTTTCCGCAACTTTCTTAGTTGGCAGGGAATTTTGGCAGATAAACTGCTTCGAGAGCTAGCAATTGGGGCGCTTTTGAATCGCTACCTTCTTCTGGCAATGCGCGTCTGCACGCCAAACGATGCCATAAACAAGGCCTACATCATTGTGAATACTTTGCCCACGGTCTGGCTGTTGCCCAACAGCGAAACCCTCAAGAATCTTGAGCTGTTTATAGGATACATCAAGCAAACTCTAGAGAGCTGTGATGCCAGCAATCCGCCAGTCTTTATGTAATAACTTGACACTGATTTAAGGCAAGCACTTGACTAATTTTTCATTTCTTTCAACATTCAACAGGCAATCCAGCGATAAGGCCAAACAGATACTTCAAAGACTTCATAGTATATAGAGAGCACCGATCGCCGCTCACAAATCCATCCTAACAATCAAATGAGCACAACCTCCTATATCCTTTATTGTTAGCAAATCCTCTAGTTATTAGAATTCGGCAAGTGTATGTATATATATATATATAAATCGCAGATTTGCTCGCTCAGTAAGACAATTGTATAAAACAAGTAAAGCTTGAGCTTACCAAATGAAAGTTGTGCACTAAATTGGGAATTAGCCTGCCCTCCCAAACCAAAATCTATCTAGAAACAGTTTTCCTATAAAAACACAAAAAAAAACCTCTAAAGTGATAAAGTGTGGAACTCTCTTTTGTATCCTTTACTGATTGTATTTATAGGCGACTCTCGCGTGCATAGCAATACAAATAAAAAACTCAATTTATATACTATCAAAATGGTAACAATTCTAAACAAATCTACTACAAAACCAAAAAACCAATTTAATTTGACTGAAATGCTTCGGGAAGAGAGCTTTGCTTGTTCAATCCGCCTTGGATACGGAGGCGCGAGTGAAGTTTTGGGCCAGATCGATGACTTCCTTCTGCATTATCTGCAATTGTTCAAGGGCGATCTTCGAGTCGCTGCTTTCCGGCGATGCCTGTAGCACTTGCAGAACCAGATCTGAAATTAAAAGTAGACAGAGATAAATTATGTCGAAATAAATATACTTTTAATATAAAAGGTTCATATATTTAACTACTGGTTTGTTAAAGCCAAACAAATCTAACTTACCGTGATACCGGAGTAACAAACCATTCTGCGACTCGTTCAGTGACCCACGGATGTGCTGCAGAATGGCAGAGACGAACTTTCCTGACGCGTGCAGAATGCAGCCGCTAATTGTGGTAAACAGGATAAGTGCCGCTAAGTGCAAGATTAGCGCTGGATCCTGGCACTCAAGCAGCTGTTCCTGCAGCTTCTTCTTGTGGTCAGCAATTAGCAGGCGATCCTTCTTTTTGTCCACCTTCTTGATAATCATGCTACAGGTCTTCAGTACTGCTTCCGTGGCGAGCTCAAAATCATCGATCGTCTTGTTCAGAGCCTTATTTTGTTCCAACAGGGCCGTGCGGTACTGGGCATCGCATTCCTGCGCCAACTTATTGCGCTGATCCACATTTAGGTTCGAATTTTTCACAGTCAGATTGCACTCGCTGGCCACATAGAGGGAAAGTTCATTGCTGATTTCATTACCCAAAGACTTGAGGAGATATTTAACCAGCTGCGACTGTGTATCCTGCGGGAAGAGCTTCAAGCCCTTCTCATAAAGCCGTATGTCTATCAGCAGAGTATTGATACGATCCTGAATGGCAGCGTGCGTCTGGCGACGATTTGTTTGCGGCGTAGCTTCAAACAGTTCCTGGGCACGTGCCAAAGCCGCCTGATTGAATTGGCTGGAATCGGAGGAGTAAAAATTAGAATTATTCTCTTTGCGAATATTAACTTCACATACTTCGTGTACAATGCAGCAATGGATTTGGCCAAGTGCTCCAATCCCTCCTCCTCCAGACTAGCAGTGATTAGCTTTACAATGTCAGCTGTCTTGACCAGGGCCAATGGCTTCACAGTCTTCTTGTTTCCGGAACTACCACCACCTTGGAAGGCAGCATCATCCTCGTCCTCGCTGTCGTTCTGAGCAGCGGCTGCTGCCCTGCCTCGCTGATGCTTTTTCGTTGACTTGGTCTTAGTCTCGCGTCCCTGAGCTCCGCCGCCAGCTTTGCCGGAGGCAGCCTTCTTTCTTCGCTCATCGCGCTTGTCGATTTTACCATCATCCTCGAGATCCTGAGCCGAGGCATTACCCTTCTGAGCCAACGTTTTTTCCACAATGTGCTGCTGGTAGACTCCGCTGTCGATGGCCGCTTTCGCCTGCGACTCGGCCAGCGCCTGGCAGGGCTGGACTAACTGCGTTAAATATGGTTGCGAGAAGACTAAAGAGCGAATTCGAGATATTATTGCCTTTAACGATAGAATAAGACGGGACAATTACTTACCGATGCTATCCAGGTACACAAAATTGCTGGGATGGCTATGCTTTTGGGCCATGATGGCCCCGAACACCTCCTCAATGTCCTCCTCCGACAGATTGGACGGCAGAATAGTGGATAGATCCAGGTACTGCTTAGTGGCACTGCATTCGTTCAGTGCCGTGACCACCGTCAGCTCCACCAGACGTGCTCCAAGCGCCACGCGCTTTAGGAAGAGGAACTCCTCATTGGGAAATTGCTTTCGGATATAGGACTTGGCATCCGAAATGCCCAGCTTGTGTATGGCTTCGTACTCCAGGAAGCTGTTCTGCTTGTAGAAAGAGTTAACCCAGTCCGCTTGAGTCTTGGCGTAAATCTGAGGCACGTACTGAGCATTAGCCAGCTTGGAGGTCACCTGCCCGGCCGGCGAGATTTCGTCCAGTAGGGAATGAAAGATCTTCTCCTGTACTCCAATCTGCTGCAGAATGACAGCCACATTCGTGGGCCTGGTGATGGCGGCCAAGGCACCGCGAATCTTCGCCTTGCAGCGCTGGATGTAGGCTTGCGTGAAGAAGACCCGCGGATTGGTGGCATCCTGTCTGCCCTTGATGATCCTGCCCAGATGCTTCTCCACCACATCCACCTGCAGGAAGTCCGACGGCAGGTCAAACTGGGAGGCCAACTCCGATATGGAGATCTCACCCCGCAGCGCCAGCTTCTCGTTTATCTCCTGGGCAATGTGTGCGATGTATTCTTCATCAATAAGCTGTCCCAGCACGAGGTGTACACTTGGGTTCTCTGCCGCTATCCGCTCGGCCAATCCAACGATCCGCGACAGATCCACGTTGAGCGTTTTGCTGACCTCCACCAAATTGGCACGACCTCCGTTTACATACAGCTCATCCTGAATTTCGCGCTCCAGGTGATCCGGTGTGATGTACTCCTTGCCATCGTTGGTGAACACCACCTCTAGAAGCTGCTTGTCCAGCAGCAACGTCACAATTTCCACACAATTCCGCTCAGACAGCCTTCAGAGAAGAAAATAGGGAAAGTTTATTGGTTAAATGTAAGCATTTGAGTTTGCGGCCTTTGTACACCCACTTTTGCAAGGTCGACGTAAGCTGCGCCTTTTGAAAATCGGCCGCCAGCCGCTTAATTTCGTCCCAATCGTTGCCCATTTTTGTTATCCACAGAAGATAAACGGAGATAATCCACAATTTCAAGTGCAATGTGAAAAAACCTGAAACGTCAACAAAGTCCAGCCAGTGCTTCCACTAGAGCTGGGAATAAATCGATTTCATCACCGACATTATCGATTGTCGATCGTCAATGGTAATACCCCTTTAATTATGTTTCTTATTTTCTTTTCTAATGTATGATAATTACCTCAATGTGTATTGATCTAATTAGTTTTGAAAAATTAAAATAGTTTTTTCAGGGATTCCAAGTTTTGGAAACATCTATCGATGACTACCTCTAAATTACAGCCGTTTCACTCATCCGTGGGGTAAAATGATCAGTTTCAAGCACTTATTCAAATAAATGTTAAGCTAAAATGTTTCTCTTTAGACGAGTGCAGATAATAAAAAGGCTTTATTGGTTATAAATTATTTTCAACACATTAGGTAATAAATATATTTTTGTAAGTTTTAATAAGTAAGACAGAGTGATAGTTGATCAATTTATTCTGTAAATTTTTAATGTAATGTAACCTCTAAGGATATTATTCAGTTTCCATCCTGTCCACTTTGTATTTATCGAAATCTGTATGGAGACAGGAATTACCTTTTCATGAGTAGCCGAAGCGTGCTGCGCTTTAGAATAAATAATCCAAAAATAATGATCCCAAAGGACGCGTTGAAGAATGCTATCATCACATCAACACTCATCTGGATATCGCCCTCCGTTAGCCGATGCATTATATTCAAGCTCCACGTCAGGGCCATGATGCTAAATAGCCTCAGAAGCATTAGAAAACTGTAATTGGGATGTAGAATTAAAGAAATTCCTAATGCAATCCAAAGTCCAATCTAATTTTATTTTACTTATTGTAGTTCGATTTTAGTTTTGTCCTCCTCTCGTCTTTGGGGTTAAACTTCTTGATATCGCGCTGAACTTTTTCAATGTGAAAGGCCGTCAGGGTAAACACGATCACTCGGTATGCATCCATCACTGCCGTTGGTAATTTTATGTAGATCTCAATATAGTTCAACCAGCATCCATACCGACCAACGCCAGGTAGGAAAAATGAATACCGATCACTTTTAACATAATAATCCAACAAAAACACGACTGCTGTTAGAGAAGCAGCCATGCCCCAAGCAAATATGTTGTAGACCAGAAACTTGCTCGCGGGATCATTATGACTCACAGCTTTCAATCCTTTCCAAACATTATGACTAAAGGCGGTGCTCCAAAGTTCAGTTGCCATTAGGAAGAAATAGGCAGTGTAACCTAGAGAAATTGTGTTATCCATATGAATTTGTACACTTAGTGTTACATATTTTAATGTAATTTACCTGTAGTATGACAAAGGAAATTTAATTCGACTAATTCGGGGTAATATGACTGGTAAAATAACCAATATGAATCAAAGACAAACCGACAGAATAAGATGGATAGAAGGCACTTTCCAAGCTGGTTTCGAAGCTTATTTACATAAAGATACACGGTGATCGTTAGGAACATGCATATTATCGAGGAAATTCGGACTAGATAAGATAAGAAAAATTAAATGCTAAATTTCATTACTAGGATTACCTCTTATAAATACCCAGGGTAAGCAGCCAGTACATGTCCCAAGATCACAAACAAAAATTGTATTATGAAGGAAAACCTTTAATGCCGACAGAAAAGCTTGACTCACAGATAAAAGTATATATAAGCTTTTTAGTTAGTAACTTATGTATGTTGTTATCAAACATTGGGACCCAAACGTATTCCCTAACATCCCGTTAAATACACCATTCCAGAGGGTATTTTAATTTTAGGAGTCAGGAGTTCCGAAAGTAATGGAAGCGTTTTTTCTGATACGTTTGGGTCCATTTCCACGCTTTTAGCGTATACAAACTTCCGTTTGTATAACCTGGAAGAGTTAGAGTTCATCAATTATATACAGAAATTCCCTCGGTCGCATTGCAGGCTTCAAACTTTCTCATTTTGACCCAATTTAATCAAAGAAATATGTCAAAAACTGGGATACAATAAACAAGACACATTGTTTTCTAAATTCATTTAATAATTTGAAAAGTTTTATTGGTTTTCTATATATTACTCCACAAATTAAAATCAACATGCTTTATCAGTGTCAGTAATATTTAAATTAAAAAATGCCCGGGAACAATAATTATCGATTCTGTTCAAGTCGTGTCCGTGTTCATGAGGCCATCTCTAGAGTCTACTCTTAGTGATGCAAGTTCGACTAAAAACATCGATGTTAATGGCCGTCTTTTTTTAAGAGAACATCGGTATAAAAAAAATCCAAAGCTCGGAAAACATCGATGAGAAAAACTTCGATGCTCAATGCATCGATGAATTTTGTAATGAATTAAAAAAAATATTCATTATATTATTTTACTTCATTTTTTAGATTTTAGATTTTAGATTTTTTTAATTTTTTAGATTTGTAATGAAACAACTTTAAATTATAAATATATTGATGCTTCCTTTGCAGTATTTCATTTTATCAAACTAGAAAACCGATATTTCGTGAAACATCGATGCATCGGTCAACATCGATTTAATCAAAAACATTGAAAAACCTCGGAAAACATCGATAAAAAACACCGATGTTCGATGCATCGATGTTTTCAGCATCCCTACTCTAAGAGTGTAAATTCAAATTTAAACCGTTCATTGTCGAGGAGCGTCTCGTTTTCGCAGCGAATTTTTGTGAATTTTTAAGTCAAGCTCTCTTGATACCGTTTTCAAGGCTTTGCCTAAGGTAAGCATGGCCCTACCTAGTGCTAATAGACTAAATTAACTACTGGGTGTCTGCTCCTCTACAAGGACCCTGAGACAAAAATCAATAATTCTCGAAGAGCAACACATTTCGCTAGTGTCGTGGAATTTCAGCCTCCGGGCGCAAGCGCTGTATGTGTGCGTACGTGAGAGCGTGTATGTGTGTGTGTGTTGCAGCTGCTTTAAAATTTTATTTTAGCACAGCTGCCATATGCATTATAAATAACACATCCTCTTTATTCCCGGTTTTGTGTTCCACTCTCTTGTCTCTTTTGCTCAGCCCCTGCTTTTGGCAGCCATGTTGATAGTGCTTTTTGTGTTCCGCTTTGGTCCGTCGATTGCATGCACCTAAAAACTAGCTGGAAGCAGTTTGAACCGAATTTTGGCCAGCGGCCTTAGCATAGAAGTTGTAGCTGTTTTGCTCGGCCAGTTTCCGTGTGCATCGCCAAGTCGGAGATACATTTTAAGTAGGTTTCTGCCGAAACTGGCTTTCGTCCGTCCTAATGTGTTTTGTCCATATTTATTTGGTCAACAAGTCAGGCAATCGGCAAATGGCCAATAGAAGAGCGAGTGAGATAGCGAGAGGGGCCTACAATTTCAAGTTATATCCAGATTGCTCATTACTCATAATTTCTAAAAAAAAAATACCAGCACAGAGTCACCGCTAATGTTATTTACATGGACAGAGTACATGACGCTTTCCACGTGTGTGTGTGTGTGTTTGGAGCCGGCAATCGCTTAAGGGAAAGAACAACAAAAGCTACGGTAGTAAAGGGGAAAAATGACATTAACGTGATCACGTCGACGTTTATATACCCTTTCATGCAGCCGGCAGCGCAATTTCATAAACGTGAATGTAGCAGCTCAATGTGATGCATAGGAAAGGGAACTCGGCAATCAGTCTCTCTTTTATTGCCTTTTATTTGCCGCTCTAGTATTTTTTTTGCCCAGGTGGAAAAAGCGCTTAACTATGGGAGTCGCAATCGAGCCGTCTAATCTAGAGATCTTTGACTCGGCGAGGTCATTCACTTGGCTTTGTTTTCCCATGTCCAAACACAACATAACTGTGCGTATGTGTGGGGCTTGTGCGAATGTGGCAGCTACCCCAAATGCGAAACACCCCACTGGGACTAGGAGTGGTGGGACTGGGAATGGGTGGTATGTGCCTCCCCCAGTGGATGACGCATCATTGCAAACGTATTTGCGGCACTTGTGGAGAGATGTCATCGACTCCAAAGCGACCTCTTTTCCGCTTTTCCGAGATTTATTCGGTTCAGAGGCACTTTGGGAGCTTAAATATATATTTTGAATACTATACAAAATGCCGTAGGCTCTTCGATGACCTAAGCTTGCTGATAGTGACTTGTTAGTCACTGTACTCCTCATACTTGCAGTAAAAATCATACGTTCCCAACCTCACTGTGCGAATGCTTGACACCAAAACGAAAAACTTAACCAGAAAAAGAACAACAAACAACAAAGTGCGGCGGCAACAAAGCGCGCAATTACAGTTAACGGCAATGTGTAGAGAGAGAGAGAGAACGCGCACCAGCGAAAATATAAAGTGGAAGAGACGATAAATTTCTATGTAAAAGAAGAAAAGACAAAAGCCAAGGGAGACAGACACGAGGGAGCGGGAGTTTTGGGGGCAGAGCGAATGGGTCTCGTTTTCACTCCATTCCATAGAGTTTCCTCAGTGGGGCGACGTCGACATCGGGCGTCATTGTGTCGGCCACATCCGCAAGTGGCGTAACTAGATTTCCCCCCGGCCAGAATCATTTGTATGCCAGGCTACTCTCTCGTATTTCCAACCGCATCTGATTCGCTTTTCAATTGTTATGCATTGCAGCTACAACCGCCAACACACCAACAACGACAAAATGACTTCCACCGAGCTGAAAATTGGACTGACCAACAGTGCCCGTCCCTCCAGCCGCGTTCTGAAACCCCCGGGTGGCGGGCACACCAACATCTTCTCGGAGCCCGAAGTGGCCGTTAATGCGCCGCGCGCCAAGTACAATCAGCAAAACTCCTCGAATCTCAATGCCTGCATGGGGTCCACCGATCCCAACAAAGTGGTGGAGAAGCTGCGCGAAGAGGTGACCACACAGAAGGAGGAAGTCAAGCCGGCAGCGCCCAGTCAGCCCAAGTCAGAGGCGGCAAACAAGGCGTCGGCTGCCACGAACGGAGAGGCTCGCGGTCGTGTCCCACCTGGCGGATATTCGTCTGGCGGATTCTGGTAGAGTGCCGGAGGAGGAGGAGCAGTGGCAGCTGCCAAGCATTTAATGACTCACCAACACATCCTCAGCCCAACATAAACCTATAAATATAACTCGCTTATAACATAACATATACACATACATATATTTAGAGTCGCATTATCTATATTCATACGCAGATCTTCTCGACAAAGGAAACTCTATATGGTTTTTCCCTGTTCTTCCTATAATTCCCTCTCATCTTGTTTGTCCCTAAACGTAAAATGTTTAAAACGTCTAACGCAATTGTTAAAAAATTTAAGTAACTCGTGATTCCGCCCCATGAAGATTCTGGATTGACTTTGCTAAATTTCTACCACCCACCACCGACTACAACCGAAGTCCAATTTAGCATTTGTACTTAAAGTGTGTCCAATTGAAACTTCTAAATAGTCTGTAAAGTTTGTCCAACATAAACTCCACTTTTATAACAACCATCGATGTATTATTCAAAAATAAAAGATTTAATAATTAAGTATCGCTCTCTTTTATTGACGCAAGTTGAAGGTGGAGATTCTTCAGTCCGCCTAGTAGCTAAACAATAAACTGCTAACCTAGTGAGATGATGGGTCGGAGTCAGTGAAGACAAGTTTTGGTTTGGTCACGAAATTAATTCTAGTATTTTTATTACACTTCAGTTTAGAATTACAGGTGTGTCCATTAAGTCAAAGTCGGTTCGAACCCGTGTTTGTAAAGCGTACGTATTTATATTAAATACAGCATCAAATGTATTCAAGTTGGTCGACTTATCCGACTAGCCGCCATATATATGTATATATAACTAACAATTAAATGGGTACATGCGCCATCGGATTGGGAATGATCCCTTTTGCTTGTGCGCGGCGTCGTCGTCGCTCCGGATGTGTATTTCTTGAACAATTCTGAGACTGTCCATGTGTGTGGCTGGCTTAAGACTAGGGATTGTGTGTATCTTCTTATGGTTTTCTTGATAGACTAATTCAGACTATTGGCTAATTTAAATCTTCATGTCGTTGATGTACGAGTCCAGTTCGGCGTCCAGCTCCTCGGCAGTGGGTGGGGCCTTGCGCTCCCTTCGCTGGCCTCCGCCGGCGGCGGGCTTGCCTCCGGCCGGACGCTTAAAGCCTCCGCGACGTGGGGATCCTCCAGCTTGGCCACCTGTAAAACACAGTTTGCAAAGGGAAATGTAAGGATTGGAGGATTGGATGGGATTGCTACTATCAAGGACCGTGTAATTGCGATCATTCATTGCTCACTTAATGTTTGGAACATTTCTAAAACTTGTAAATATATCTAAATGATTTACAAATAATTAACGAAATATTTATGAATAATAGTTATTTCAAAATATGGCTTTGAGGGATTAAGTGTTGTTTTAAGGAGACTTTTGTAAAGTATTATAAAGCTAATGTTTCAGTTCTAATCTCCTTATACAAATAATGTTGTTAATAAGCTAATGTTTCTTTACTAATCTCGTTATCAAAAATATATAGTGTTCAGTCAAAGGGTGTTAACTAATTTGTTACATAAAAGTTTAAATATGTATTTAAAAATCTTTGTGGAAGCGCATAAATCCAAAAATGATCTTTATGTTGATTTGTTTATGGGTGAATATTCAAGTTAAAAAAATGGGTATTATTCACGGTCCCCGATTTAAAGGTTTTTTTGATACGCACCACCACGCTTGAATGGAGCAGCCGCTGCACCGCCGCCAACGCGTCTCTTCACATCGGTCGAGGCCACGGGGCGTGTCAAGGCGGCCACATCGGAGACAGCTAGCTGAATGGTCATGGGGCGCCCGTCCAAAGGGACGCCATGGTACTGCTTGATGGCTTTCAACGCGTCGGCACGACGCTCAAAGATGACATCAGCGGTGCCTGTAAGAGTAGCAAGGTAGGAGGGAGGGTTAAATGGTGAAATAAATAAATGAAATAAAGTGAGATTGGTGAATGTTTTTCTATTCAAATACAAATTAATTTAATATCCTAATTAAAACTTTTTTTTTGTTAAATACATTATGCAGAATAATTCAAAATTCATTCAAAATAGGCGTCTTTTTAGGGTTCACTGAATTTGTTTACATATTTTTACCCTTCTTGGTTACATGGGAATGACTATGCTACACAGAACCCTATTATAACTAACGAATTTTACACTGTATTTAATTTTTTTCATCGCTAAAAACTCACCCAATGAGCGACCAGAGCGGTCATAATGCACTGCCGCCTTCTTCATTGGTCCAAAGTCGTTGAATAGCTCCTTGATGTCGGTGTTGGACACGCCATAGTCCAGGTTTCCAACGATGAGCCGGGTGGGTCCAGATCCTCCGGCGGCGGCGGCGGCGGAGCCACGCTTGGGTCCGTCGTACATATCATGCTTCCATGCGCTGTTTACATCGCCCTAGAGTTGGGGGTAGTATTAGGTAGAAGGGTATGTTGTGTTTGTTGTTCGATCACGCGATGCGAATCAAATATTTGGTGGGAGTAGCAGTGGCAGCAATCGCATCGTATCCTAGCCTCAAGAGGACTGCCAAGAGAGACACGAGAGATTCACGCGGAAAACTGGGAAAGAGAATGGACTCAAAGCGAAAGCATAATGCTGATGCACTGTCTGTATATATGTTTGGCTTGATTTGGTTTAGTGTTCTGTAAGAACGGGGTTAAGGGGAACTTTAGGCGTCGTTGGCGCTCGAAGATGCGAGGTCGGGGTCGAGGATGAGCGTAATGCTGATCTGTTCCGTCCGTGCAAGGCCTTGGCACCGTTAGCCGCGCCATTTTGATTTCTGCACTCAGCCTTCCCATCTACTTGAGCTTGTATTTGTACTTGTAGTGGTGTGCGTGGGTCATGGGTAGAGCTTCGCTTGGCCTTGTCCAGGTGAACGCATGGATATTATGCTCCGGCTGCTCCGATTATGCCCAGTGTGACTCTTCAACCCGAGTCGAAATGCTTTGAATTACCCGTGCGAACTTGGTCTTCTGTATGACGCCGGCAGGGGCTCCACGACGACCCTTGAGCACGCCCCCCGCTCCGCTTGCCGGCGCTGGCTTTCGGGGCGAGCCGCCGGCACCGCCTCCGCGACGAGCACCACCAGCTGGGCCACGCTGCTGACCGCCGGGACGACGGGCGCCACCAGGACCGCCGCGAGCAGCACCTCCTTGCGGCTTTTTCTGTGAGCGGCTGGACTTGATGATGTCGTCGAGACTCATTTCGATTTTGTCCACCATCTTGTGCTGCTAATGTTTGTTTTCCTTGCTACGGAGATCTCTTAAAGTTGCTGGAATAGATGGCTCTTTGGTGGCTACTGGAGGACGCGCAGAAGTATCGTTTTCAATCGAAAAAGCGCGTGGAAATTTCACAAAATGCTGCAAAAAGATTACTCGGCCGCCATTTTGGATACGCGAAAAAAAGTGTTGTACAGTGAAAAAGGAATTTGGTATTTTGCCTATGGTAACACTATATTTAATAATATTTTTTAGTATTTTTCATAATTGTAAAACTTACTGCGGAAATTCTTAAATACTATAAATAATACATTTCAGTTAATATTTAAAGGCAATTTAATAATTTATTTAAAAAATTAAATACATTTATTTAATAAAAAGTAGTTACTTTTAAGAGTTTTTTAACACTGGACTGTGTATAGAAATTACACGTCTTGGTCAACACTACACATCTTAATAGTTGTCAAATTAAAACATTCCTAATTAAAGTATTTTAACTGTCGTAATATGTTTATTGTTGCCGTAACTGGGGGTATTGCCACGGGCAAGAGCACCGTTAGCAAAGTGTTCGAGAAGCACGGGATTCCTGTAATAGATGCTGATAAAATAGCCAGGGAGAGTGAGTTCAAAGTAGAGCACATCCGCTCTGCAGTCATTCCATAATTAACGACCTTTTCCGCTAATTGTCGTTACTTATATTTCTTTTGTAGTTGTGGAACCAGGTCAACCATGTTGGCAGCAGATCCGGGAAATTTTCGGCGATGAAGTGCTGTTGCCCAGCAAGGAAATAAACCGAGCCGCCTTGGGGAAGATGATCTTCGAGGACAAGGAGCTGCGTGGGAAACTGAACAAGATCACTCATCCCACCATTCACCGCAAGATCTTCTGGCGGGTGTGCAAGCTACTGGTCACGGGGCATGCTTGGATCGTCCTCGACCTGCCACTTCTTTTCGAAACAGGCATCCTAATGGACTTTATTCACAAGATTATCTGTGTGTCTTGGTAGGGATGCGTATTTTGTGCTTTAGTGCTTCATAAATTTATACATATTTGCAGCGATTCGGACAAGCAGCTGGAGCGATTGATTGCCCGCAATGAGCTATCGGAAGCGGAGGCCCGGCATCGTGTGGAGTCGCAAATGCCGCTGGAGAATAAGTGCGAGAAGTCTCACTTTGTCATTGACAACAACGGCGATAAGGAGGATACTGAAGCTTCTGCCATGAACATTTACAATATGATGTGCGAGTCCAAGCAGCACTGGCTCAACAGAATTAGCTTTCTGGGCCTCTTTCTCATCGTGGTGTTTTCTATATATCTAGTGCTAAAATTATTAAACCAACTGCCCGAATCCTGGCAGATGTAAAGTCCCGCCCACCAAAGGCGTTGTGCCATTGTGACGCTTTTTAACGTGTTAATGCAATTGAAACCAAATCCCACAATAATTAGGGTATTCTTTATACTGAACTAAATGTCTGCAAATATCGGAAGCTCGAAATAGCTGTCTTACAAGGTGTAGTACCTTCGATTTATGTAGTCATATACATACAAATGGATTGCTAATTAATAAGCACAAAAGATAAAAGTATTTACGTATTATCGAGAAGGTATTTTTATTATTTCCCTGTACAGCTAAATGGAGCGCCATTATTTATATAGAAATCAGTCATTTAGTCGTATACGAAATACCCTAAGTAACTAACGCTTGGTAGTGAAATATATACAGAAAGTCACTTATATACTTTGTGCGTTTTGTATTTAACCAAACGGGCATTCATAGCCTTGAATTTACATGAGAGGGGGAAACCCTCACAGACACACACACAGTCATACATAACTTAACAGACCAGCGACTGGTTTGTCTTCAGAGTGGAGGGATGGGATCGGTAGCGGACACGAGATTCCTTACTCCGGGCTGTGGATTATGTATTGCGCTGGCGCCAATTGGCTGACGGCTCCTCTAGCAACGCCGCCGTTTGCTGACAGTAATCTACAAATGTTTGGCGGCCATAACTGGTAACCGCCTTTGTCACGTTGTGGTTAAGCTGTATAGGATCCTGGACCACCATCGGCTTTCCCAGTTGCAGCGAGCAATCGGGGTTCGAAGCTATATATGCAGAATAACTGAAATGATTAGAATAGGATTAATAAAACAATTAATTAATCCGATGACAACTTAATAGCTGAGCAAAGACAGTTTCTTACCGACTCGGCATTGACATTTCAATATTCTGTATTTCAGTGTCAGCTCGCCCAAAATACGGGCATACCACAAGGTGTTCGTAATCAAAGGTGGCAAAATATGAAAAGAATGCCTTTAGGAAACCTTTGACAACGGGGACAGTGACTTCCATTTGCTGCAGTCCCATCTCACTCGGCGATTTCTGTGTAAAGTTGACGATCCACGCTTAAATGGAATTAGAACTGTGTGAATCCCCCGAAATTCCCAGCAGAAAATAAGGAACTTACGCCCCACCAGCTGTGAGATCGACTGCTCCACTTGCAGACCCGATATGGGCGGTAGCAGGTTCTGGAGTTGCAAAAAGTAAATGACCATCAAAGTAGCGCTATACGTTGATATCTGCTCCGTCAGCTTGCAACGCTCCAGCCAGTTTTTCACATATATACACATGTATTGAGCTGTCACGAGGGAAAAAAGAACATCGTGACGTGGAAATGGCTCTGCTGCTGCAATGACTTCTTCGATGCTTACCCAGTGGCTGAGACTCGAATACATACTTCAGCAGATTAGTGTTGCAAAAACCAAGACTATTTAGACAAATGTCGCATTCGATACCCGTCGGCAAATGGCAAGTCTTTATAATGGGCACACGAGCCTGCTCAATGACCTACACGACAAAAGACAGATTACAAACGGATGCCCCGTTTAAGGTTGTATTCTTCTCACATTAATGATGCGCCAGTCATCACTGCCGCAGAAGAACTTTCTCATCGCTCGCAGCTTGCTGATTGTCGCATTCGATGCTCGGTGCTCAAAGGTGTGAAAGGTGTTTCCTGTCGATGCAAATAACACGTCACCAGGCAAGTACAATCGAAGGCAAGTATGGGTATGGGCCTTAACTCACCAATGTCTATGAATACGTCCAAGTCAGAGGATCGGGTGCCGATGCCAGTTATACGGGATCCAAATTTGTATACTCGCAACGGCTGATTAGGAAACGCCGGCGCTAGAAGCTTGCTCAGGTCCTGCTCAATAATATCGTATTCCGGTATCACTTTCAGCTTGTCTGCCACGGGATATTTGTCCTTAAACACATTTGTGATTTCGCCCACAATCATGGCCTTGGCCTCTGGAAGATCAATGATGTTTGAAACATGCCCTAAAGTTCTTAGCCTGCCTTACTTTTTGGCAGCTGCACTACCATCTCCTGACGGGCCTTCACCTGAGCGCGCTTCTTCTCCTGCCTCGATTGCTGCTGCTGTTGGTGTACCGCCTGCCCGTTAGGATTCGGATTGGGATGATTCTCAGACAAGTGCGCCACCGCCTTGGCAATAGTGGTGCCCACAATCCGATTAGTGCAGGCACTGCAGCTAAATGTCCGCTTGATCGTATGGAGTTCCTTGGGCTGCACAAACGCCACACCCTCGCCGCCGGTGGCACCAGACGTATCCAGAGGCAACACATAGGTTGGATTCCGGTCCAGGTACTTCTCAATGCCCACCACAATCCGTTCCAAGAGCTTGGTAAGATGCGGATCCAACTGCGGAGGCGTGGTTTTCTGGTTAGCAGCGGTCAGCGTTTCCAGGAAAAAGTTCGCCTCCATGGTCAGCGGGTTCATCTGAAAAGATCACACGGAACTTAATGCCATTCGGAAGGAGAACAAGTCCAAGTTGCACTCACGTAAAGTAGTTTATTTTGTGGTTTCTTCTCGTCCATCGCTTTGTTTTTCTGCTTTTTTGTTTTCTTTGCAGGTGGGGATGGAAGTGTGGGTACAGGAGCTGGGCCGGGAACGGTGACAGGGACAGGGCCAGCAAGCTGTGCGGGCGAAAGCGAGAATTTTAGATTAATACGGCTGAGCTCGGCCTTTGTTTAGTTTGGTGGCTAACTGTTTGAATTAATGTGAGAACACAATCGAAGCTTTCAGCTGATTTTTGTAGGGTAGCCACCTTCGTCGAAACCAGCCGGCTGCCTTCAACGCTTGGGGGCGGGGATGGGGGTGTAAGTATGTAGTGTGTCAGATTGGATGAGCAACACATGCACATCACGATGTTTGTAGATATGTAGGCGACCACGATCTCGGATTTAACATAAATAATGGGCAGGGCTTAGCTTTTTGCGGGAATGTCGCGCCATTTTAACGATTCTGGTGAAATTCAGTTTTCCTGTAACGGCCGCTTTACGTACACTAACTTTGCGCGTGGTGCGTTTCTCATAAAACTGTCTCTCGGCGTTGCTATAGGCCGCCTTGTCCAGCCAAAAGGTGTCATCCGCTTCGATTCGCATTGTTGCTAAAACTGCGATTCTCTTTGAGCGATAATTAGCAATTAAAATTAGTAGCTTAAAATTCGCGTGTAATTTTCGTTGCTTTGTTGTTTTCACTGAAAAGTTTTAGCTGGCAACACTGGAATATGTTTGCCACGGCTGTCAGTGTCTGGTCACACTCAGGTTAAGTGCGCTATTTTTGAATCGGAAAAAGTGTTTTTTAATTAAAAGAATTTTAAGATTTAAATCTTTAAAACATTGTAAATAAAAAAATAACAAGCTTGTGTGTTTTATTGATTTTTATTAATAAAGACGCGTACTAAATATAAAATATTGTCTATTTTACATATTCTTTTAATTGGAATTTTCACAAGTCACAAGTTTGCAACGCGGTGAAGGAGACAACTTCGCTGTTTCTCAACATAATGTATGTTCATCGAAGTTTAGATTTGGCCACTTATTATTATTTCAGAATTTTGACTTTAATTCCATATAAATAATAGAAAAAATCATAACTCGGCTGTTTCTCGGTTGTTTTATAAAATTTGAGATTCGGCCATTCATTATTATTTCGGTTTTAATTTTATAGTTCAATTACCTCCAAGGGTACATACATATATATACTTTGGCGAGCCGCAGTTAGCTTCCTTTCTTGTTTTCAATATTTTATAATTAGTCAATAAGACGAAATTTTAGCGATGTTTTTCTTAAAAAAATTGTTGTTCTTATGTTTAAATGAAAAACTTTTTTTTGATGAAAAATTGACATTAGTGGTACAAATGCATTTCATTCATTTTAATTAAATACATAGTAGGCTATATATTTAGATCAGCGGTTATATAAAGCAGGCCGAGGAAGTTCGGACTTCCATTCATCCGCTACATTTTTTAATTAGAATGTTACTAAATATTTGTTGTTATTTAAAATAAAAAAAAAACTGCATTAAGGTCTTAATTTTTTTTTAAATTTCTGCTAAGATAAAGACGCTAGGGCAGGTCTTAAAAACCTTCCTTGGAAATTAAAATAGAAACGCACTTCATATGTTTAATAGGAAAAATAAACATATTGCAATAAACGAATGAATATTGTCTTGTAATTATATTATTTAAAAACTTTGGGATACATTTTTAATTTAAAGAATGTAGTGTAATTCTAAGTTGCATTAATGTCGAATTTTAGCCAAAATGAACAACAAAACCTTAAAATAAAACCAATTTTTTAAAGAATGGTGCAAATAGTAATTAAATTAACTTCCAATATCATTCGCATTAATTTTTTGAAACATTTTTTTTTTTGTTTTTTTTTTTAATATTTTATGACTTTATGACGACTTTTTAAAAAACGCATTGCCTTTCATTAGAATAATCAAAAATGGGGTTCAAGCTGATGCTTAAGATTTATACTTTAAGAAACTATTTGAACCATATAAACTTTCCATACATACATAAATATAGCTCTCTCTGTTAGATTCCAAAAGCAAAACGCTGTTATAACTAACAGCATTTCAGATAAGGGTTTCTACATTACATTTTACATGTCGGCACAACTTCAACTTTGAAAGGGGCGCGTTTCCATATAAAGTGGTTTATTCATAAAATAAAAATGAGGTGCATTCAGAAACAAACAAAATTATTACAAAAACACAAATATTAATACTAATTCATGGAATTACTGTCTTATTTTTATTATAATGAACGCTTCTACATAATGACATATTGAAAATTAGACTAAACATTTGTAAAACACATTTTAAATGCAAATGGAAGTTAACTGTAGCAGATAACATACAGCACAAATCAATTATGAATAAGAAGTCGATTTCGAATCGAGGGCGTGGCTTAAAATTCGAGAAACCGTGATATTAAAATGAATTTATTATCATTGGAGAAGACCATTTGATGCCATTCGTACACCCACGTGGCATGTGCTCGGCTGAAAGGCGTTTTGCTTTTCAAACCGGGTTAAGAGAGGGTTTTCTTTTAATTTTTAGTCTTTTTAAATGCTTAGCATTTGAAATAACTTGACGAATAGTTTTTAGACTGACTTTACACTGTTTGTGCCCCCTTTCATGTTTTTTTTTTTAATATTTTGATTTATTTTTGAAAAAAACGGATAAAACATTTCGGCTCCACACAAATTCGTTCTAAAGACTAGAACGGCATTATTTGTAAATAACGAAAAAAGGAAATGAATCTTTTTCCCTAATTTAGCTAAATGATTTGGAATGATTCAAGAATGATTAAATAATCTATGTTGGATATAGCTTAAATATGAAAATATTTAAATAAAATTAAATCGTTTTGTTAAAATCCGCAACATATGGACGGAATGTGTGCATCATCCAATATTGATATTTTTTTGATTCTATTTTTTAACACACTACAACACTATCGATGGTCAGAACGGCACAAATTCGATATATCGATATTTTCATATATTTCCGACATCCAGCCAAACTGGCAGCCCTGCTACATAGAAGGCTATGTACTTCGATCCGAGCCTATATAAAGCAGGCCGCGTCCGAACTCTCCACCATTACGTTTGTCAAGCCTCATAGCCGGCACTTCGAACGTATACGCTCTCCGAGTCAGACCTAATCGTAGCTCCACACATTTTTGTGAATTTTCTTTGTCGCGTGTGAAAAAAAAAACTAAAAACTCAATATGGTGAGTAAAAAGTAAAAATAAAAGTTACACTTTCGGGCGAAAAGTACGTGCGGCTAAATTTGTTGAATGACCAACGCGGCGTTTTGGCAACATGGCGGCCGGGCCTGCAAAATTTTCTCGTATTTGGTGACGTCATCTTTTCGCGAAGCAAAAATGCCGTGGAAAGCTAGGGAATATAAAGCAAGGGCTGCAACATCGCGACGGTTTTGTCTTTTGTGGGGTAATTTAAAGAAAGAAAGTTTACTGAACATTGAGCATTTTTCAGTCTTCTGTTCAACGAATAATTACCGGTTTTTTCGCTTTGACAGGCAGGGAAAATGGCGACAGATCGAAAAATTCGTACAGCAGCATAAAAATTCTAGTATACCATATTGCCATCTCGCTCGCGCGCTCACAGGCCCGCTTGAAGTTGGGCGCGGCTCTGCGGCTATTGATTTTCTTTTGGGCGTGGAATTAATCAACTCTTTCCCTTCTCCTCTTTCGCCAACAGCGTGAATGTATCTCTATCCACGTCGGCCAGGCTGGGGTCCAGATCGGTAACGCCTGCTGGGAGTTGTACTGCCTGGAGCACGGCATCCAGCCCGATGGCCAGATGCCCTCCGACAAGACCGTTGGTGGTGGCGATGACTCGTTCAACACCTTCTTCAGTGAGACTGGAGCCGGCAAGCACGTGCCCCGTGCCGTGTTCGTTGATCTGGAGCCCACTGTGGTGGATGAGGTCCGCACTGGCACCTACCGCCAGCTGTTCCACCCCGAGCAGCTGATCACCGGCAAGGAGGACGCCGCCAACAACTACGCCCGTGGTCACTACACCATCGGCAAGGAAATCGTCGACCTGGTGCTCGACAGGATCCGCAAGTTGGCCGATCAGTGCACCGGTCTGCAGGGCTTCCTGATCTTCCACTCTTTCGGTGGAGGCACTGGCTCTGGATTCACCTCCCTGCTGATGGAGCGTCTCTCCGTGGACTACGGCAAGAAGTCCAAGCTGGAGTTCGCCATCTACCCAGCCCCGCAGGTGTCCACGGCCGTGGTCGAGCCCTACAACTCGATCCTGACCACCCACACCACCCTGGAGCACTCGGACTGCGCCTTCATGGTAGACAACGAGGCTATCTATGACATTTGCCGCCGCAACTTGGACATTGAGCGCCCCACATACACCAACCTGAATCGTCTGATCGGCCAGATCGTCTCCTCGATCACCGCCTCTCTGCGTTTCGACGGTGCCCTGAACGTTGATCTGACTGAATTCCAGACTAATTTGGTGCCCTACCCCCGTATCCACTTCCCGCTGGTGACCTACGCCCCGGTCATCTCCGCCGAGAAGGCCTACCACGAGCAGCTGTCGGTGGCTGAGATCACCAACGCCTGCTTCGAGCCAGCCAACCAGATGGTCAAGTGCGACCCCCGTCACGGCAAGTACATGGCCTGCTGCATGCTGTACCGTGGTGATGTGGTGCCCAAGGACGTGAACGCCGCCATTGCCACCATCAAGACCAAGCGCACCATCCAGTTCGTGGACTGGTGCCCCACTGGCTTCAAGGTCGGCATCAACTACCAGCCACCCACCGTGGTGCCTGGCGGCGATCTGGCCAAGGTGCAGCGCGCCGTGTGCATGTTGTCCAACACCACGGCCATCGCCGAGGCCTGGGCCCGTCTGGATCACAAGTTCGATCTGATGTACGCCAAGCGTGCCTTCGTCCACTGGTACGTCGGTGAGGGTATGGAGGAAGGAGAGTTCTCAGAGGCCCGTGAGGATCTGGCTGCCCTCGAGAAGGACTACGAGGAGGTCGGCATGGACTCTGGCGATGGTGAGGGCGAGGGTGCCGAGGAGTACTAAACGTAGTGCCCCTTGAAGGCGGAGGAGCGTCATTGGTGGGCGGGTGACCGTCGAAATCAATGCTTACGCTTCTGAACGCGACAACTGCAACACTGTAAAGCGAACCATAAAAATGATAAAAAACAGAAAGAATCGAGAAGGAAACCAGAACCAGAAAGTATTTTATCCACAAAGACACGCTAGCATAAGAGCCAAGCTAAACGCAATATGTTGTGTACAAGAATAAAATCAGCGAGAAGCAGTTGTTGACAGCAAAAATTCCAGTTCGTTTTTCTTTTCTCCTTTTTCCAGCGATCTTTCTATTCCAGCGAAAAGAGTTCATTAACCGCTGCGGGAAAGCGGAGCAGTCTCTTGTTCGTTGTTTCGTCTATAATTAGCGCTTTCTATTTTCCACCGATTCGTGCCACTGGTGCTGGCTGTGGCAAGTACAGACTGTACCAGTCTGTGCACTGCATGGACTGGGATTTTCAGTTTTCACCCCCCCCTGCCCCATGGCTTTGGTCTGGAAAAGGGCAGTGCTTTTATTGATTCTTCTCCACGATGAGTCATCATCCGCCTTGAGGTCGCAGCATAAAAATGAGCTATAACAACGCCAACACAGCGAAAACGATGACTTCATTTCTTAACTGACGACAATCACGCCACATTTGAATGTGTGTGGCAAAATACATCATATGTATGTAAAAAGTATGTACAGACTTGGTTATAGTATAAAGTATATGTATATAGTATAAAGCCAGGATAATGGTAGGTAAGAAACTCTATACGTTGGGTGTGGTCGGAAACAACCTCTATACAGAAGACAATTTTAAGTGCTATTGCACTGACCCGATTTGTACTTTGTTCCGGCCTTTGCCGGGGGTTGCTTTGCCCAAAAACAAAATTGAAGCCTAGGTAAGCCGGTCTGTTGTAAAAGCCGCCTCCTTTCCATGCTAAGCCAATGTGGTGTTTTCGAGAAACAGACCGAGGAGAAGCAGCTGGGGCAGCTGCTATTGAATTTCCAGAAATACCCGACCCGAGACACAGGCAGGAAATGCACCAAGGGAGGGCAAGGGCCATATGGCCTAAAAATATACAAGTACAAGTACTTATACATATATATTTGTATGTATATATGTATTTATGATGCTAAGCAATGCATTTAACGGCCGAGACCGGCGCCCTTAATTGAGGTTATGTCTGAATTCGCTGACTATTCATTATCGAGAAACAGACTTCTTGGCCAAAAAACTAAATGAATCATAAAATTTATACAAAAACGTATTTGGTAGAAAAGTTTCACCAATTTTACGCCATAATTTACCTTGTTTTCTCAAAAAACAAGAACATTTGTTGCTATTAAATCAGAGCTCAGCTACAAACAGATTTCGATGCCGAGACATGGCCATATTTGTACATTGCGGTGTGAGCCAACGCATTTTTATAATGACGATAGCGTCAGCTCTCAACCGGCTCATAGTGACGACTTTAAAGCCTATGGGGGCGAATAGTGTGGGTGGGCTTTTGCCGCAATCAAACGTTTAAGGCCTGATTCATAAGCATTTGAATTTGAAAACATTTTGTTTGATCAATAAATGAAAACATGTACACAAATCCATGTACATACATACATATGTATACATTTACATATATACAAATGCACATACATAATGTTTGTTAGTCCTGCAAAAAATCGATTATATACATTTGTATAGTCTTGAGGAAAATATTTTCTATGTGGAACAGGCAATTGTATATACCAAATCAATATAACTCTTATACAAATGTAAATCTCTTCTACGAAATGCATTACGGGAACAAAAGACCTTTAAATTTGTATGGTAGGTCTTATAAATATTAACAGTAAGATTTTACTACGGTCAGGTCTCTGGAAACCGATTTGCTTGTAGAACAAGAAAATCAATAATGTTATGCATATTATTAAAAAAACATTAGTTAGATAGCCTAAAATTTAAAAAAAAATTAATTGAAGAAGTGAGGCTGCCAACTTGATTTTCCAAGTCAATCAGTGATGAACCAATTGGTTCCCAAGTTCGACATTTTCCGTCATTTCTAGCTAGTTTTTTAACAAATTAAAAAAAATCGAAAAATGCCTGAAATTGTATATAGATCTATTGAAGTCTTAAATGATTAACAATAATATGTTCAGAATTTTTTCTTTAAATGTACTCCATTTCTCAAAAGTTACAGATTGCCAAACATACTACTGTGGGCAAAAAGTAAGGTGAATTTTCAATTTAAAATTCGCGGGCTTATTTTTACAATGTGTGATTGAGCAGAGAAGTGCCATCAAATTATGTGTTGAGGATGTTGCGGAAGGCCTTTGGTGATTTTACCATGTCCCAGAAAAATGTTTATAAGTGGTACAAAGACTTCAAAGAGGGTCGGAAACTTGTTGATGACAGTTTTTTTTTTTTTTTTTTTTGACTTGCGTAGTGTGCTGTTAATAAGGAATATTATTTGAGCGTAGTTTGCGTGAAGCAATTTATCGAAAAAGACCAGAATTATGGGCCAACAACTCTTGGTTTTTGCATCACGATAAATACTATTTCGATCGTGACCATTTGCCAAGTTCGACGCATATCGTTCCGCATTCTCCTGATTTGGCTCCGTGTGACTTCTGGCTATTCCTAAAACTCAAGGAACCACTCCGAGGAACTCGTTTCGTCGAGTCGATTGAGGAGATAAAAGAGAAATCGACGAGGGCGCTCATGGCTATACCGGAAAGGAACTATTTGGCCTGTTTCGAGGATTTGAAAAAACCTTGGCATAAATGTATTTTATCGGGAGGGGATTACTACTTACCCACAGTAGTATTATATACAGATTTGTCATTAAGGTCATAATAAATTAGTTAATAATAAAATATTTAAAACTGTTGTAATAAAAATTAAAGTTCAGTATGCAGTTTTTTTACCCAATTTAGAAATAATACGGAAAAGTTTTAAAATTAATTTTTACGTTTTTATTTTATGGCCAAAAAAAATATTTCATATACAAATATTAATGAATATCTATGTATTTAAAGATTGCCAAAAAATCCGGGGATTACCAAAAGTCTTATTTATTTTTATTCGCCATTTATGTTATATTTATTTAATAATAAAATTTTCATATATTTTCATTTTGATTTACCCACTTTGCAAAAATTAAAAATGTAGTATTCATATTTATTGCCCCAAATAAAAACAAACTCAAACAAGTTATTTGAATTGAAACTAATTCTTTAAATTAGTTGTTTTTTTTTTGTTTTAAATTTTGATTTCTCTAACAAATGATTAAACTTATATATATATTTTCGATAATATATATATATTTTCGATTCTGCAATCATTAGATTCGATTTACAAAGCTGTGACTTGAACCCAGTTTACATGTAGTTTCAGTTCAACAACATAACACTGCCTTTCGGGGTTGCCAAGTTACCTACATAAAACGTACTTAAAACGTATCCCTCTTAAAATTTTGTATTGAATAAAATATTAAACAATTCAATAAACAGTTTGAAAAAAAAGGGCACAAATCATGCCATTAACCAAGGAGATGGGGACGGATGCCGATCTCGACGAGAATACCACAAAGCTAAACAGCAGGGATAGCGCCGCGTAAGTTAAGGGGTCGGTGTCTCATTGTTTTAGTTTTTATAAAACCCTGTTGACGGATCCCCAAAACAGCCTGAAGGATATAATGAAGAAACGCCTTACGGAATGCGGTTGGCGCAGGGATATTGAGCAAATGATCCGTCAGACCATTGAGGAGCACGGTGTGGGCAATTTAACTCGGGCCCAACTTGCTGAAAAGATTGTTCCCCAAGTAGGTAAGCCCACTCCTTTCCTAACCCGATTACCCACATATTGGCCATTATGATAGGCACGCGCCTTGGTTCCCGACGTGATCTGCAAGGAGATGATGATACGTGTGCATCACGCCTTGGGATCGTCGCAGCAGGAGGAAAAGAAATGAATAAGCAATAGACCAACGAGATTAAATTCTAGCACACGAGTGTCTGTTTATTTATCTCATCAATAATTAAGTAGATATTTACAGTCTTATGCTAGTTACGAATTGCGCCATAATTGGTAATACAAAATATGCATGTAATAATAAATAAACAACCTATGTTGCTATGTTGCTATGTTCATGTTTGGCTAAACAAAGTTTGTGGGGGATACTAGGAACGCGGGTTGGGCTCTGGGGCTCTCTGGTTGCTATTTGTTTATGTTTAATTATGCTACAAATAATAATAAGGCTAACTGTTAAGTATTCATTCGTTAATCTTGCTTTACGTTTACTTATTCAAAAGCGAATCGATTGAAAAGTCTTTGAATTTGGCATTGGAATCATCGTTGAGTAG
Source organism: Drosophila truncata (assembly GCA_008042515.1). Taxonomy (NCBI): domain Eukaryota; kingdom Metazoa; phylum Arthropoda; class Insecta; order Diptera; family Drosophilidae; genus Drosophila; species Drosophila truncata. The sequence continues at coordinate 43,456 of VNJQ01006104.1, read as the reverse complement.
CTGTAGTTGCTCCGGCTGCTCCAGCTTCTGCTGTGATGTTGCCGCTGTTGCTGTTGGCAGCATTTTCATAAGTTTGTTTCGTGGCTTGCGCAGAAACTTTGTGTTTATTTGAAACTTGGTGGTGGGCGGCTTGTGCCCTGAACTTGGCTGGGACTGGGCCTGAAACAAGGCTGTTGATGAGGCTGATGCTGAAGTTATGTCTACTATTGCCGACTGTGATGGCTGAACCGTTGGGATATCTGTTGCCTTTGCTGTTACTGTAGCTGTTGGTGGAACTGTATTGATTGTGTTGCGATAATTCTGGCGCCATGCACGCAACTCTCCTTTTTCCAAGGCTTTCGGTGCTGCTGGTGCTGGAACGCTGGTCTTTGCATAGGCATTGGGCCCAAAGCACTTGAGAAAGTTCTGCACATTTAACAGGCTTTCATTCTCGTTCGTGTTCTTGGGCCTTCGTTGTTGCCTGTCCTCGTTTTCATCCTCCGCCTCGTAATCCACCGAAGATTGCTGCTGCTGCGAGGAGGATGAGACGGTGGACGAAGAACTACTGCTATTGCTGCTGTGCTGTAAATGATGGAGATTTTATTTCATTCAGTGAAAGCTTAAAATAGGTTTTCCAACTTACATCATCGTCATTTTTGTCGAGCAACTGCTGCTGAAGGCCCAGATCTGCGCCCATCTTCAGCTCACCTTGGGTGCATTTACTATTGTTTTTATTGTTGTTGTGGTTGGATCCTCCTCGCTTGGCAAGGGATGGTTGCTTTATTCTCGGCTGTTGCTGCGGCTGCTGATTCACTGGCTTACGGTATGACTTTCAGCTGGTTTTAGCTTGGAGGTTATCGTCGCGCCTTAGCTGGGACTGAAATTAGATAACAGCGTAAATGAATGATTGAGGCCTTTGCTATAAGGAAAAGATATGCAAGGTTTGAAGCCAACATGGCTTGGGGGATAACATAAGATAGCTTCTGGATCATTTCTTTCTCTCACAATAAAAAAAAAACAAACAATTTCCACCAGAAATGGGATATTTACAATGAAACAAGATGGGCGCAAAGCGAATGACTTGGAAATCGTTGTGTTTGGCGTGTGTTTACTTTTGGAATTTCTTCTATGGGCGCTGGGAACTCTGATTGAGCGGTTGTCTGATTGATTGAGTGAGTAGTGAGTGCGTAGATGATGAGACATGAGGCATGGCGGAAATCAAAAGGTGAATAAATGCACAAAGAACAGGCACTATTGCGATTATTATGGACTCTTAGTTGTCCTCATCTTGGGACAGGGACATGCTCCCAACAATAACAATTCACACACACACACACAGAGGAACACGCTCTCGCAAACGCACTCACAACTACCTGGTGATGCGTGCTGTAGAGCGCCGCGTGGTGCGCCGCATAGGAGGAAGAAGAGGTGCTACTTAAATCATCAATGCCAACGCCAACGCCGCCGCCACCCACTTGAATCTGAATGCTAGGATGTTGGTGTGGTGGGTGTGGATGTGGGTGGTGGTGCGTGACCGTGCCCGATCCCGTGCCCGTTCCCGCTGTGGTCGAAAAAGTAGTTGTGGTTGTTGCTGCAGCCACGGCAGTCCCTGCTGCTGACCCACCTCGTCCAATGCCAGCAACGGCAGCACCGCCTCCAGCGCCAGCTCCTAGGCTCATTCCCACGCCCAGCAAATGGGCGGCCGCTACAGCGGCGCTGGTGGCGTGGTGGGATTGATGCAGGTGCTGCTGCTGTTGCTGCTGCTGCTGGGAAGGATGAGACGACGGATGCGACGAATGCTGCGAATGGTGCTGGTGATGCAGGGTGTTGCTGTTGGCGTTGATGCTGCTGCCCCCGCTATTGATGTTACCAGAACTGTTGTACGCCGAAACATGTCTATAAAATAAAGTTGTTATATTTTCAGAAGCTATATTATATTATATATCACTTAACGGTCAGATCCTTTCTGCTAAACAGTAAAGATAATCTTTCTTGATGTGGAAACACTCACCTTAGTCCCAAATTGGCTGCATTTGTCATTGTCATGCCGGCAATAGAAATTGGTGTAGTTGAGGTGGTTCCGCTGCTAGCATTGGAGGATGTAGCTGGATTGCTGCTGTTGCTGCTGCTGCCACTATTGTTAGTGTTGCTGCCGCTGTTGTTGTTGGTGTTGGTGTTATTGGTGCTATTGGCGGCGCTATTCCCGCGATAGTCCAGCACACCGCTGGAACTAGCAGGCGCCACTGTGGGTCGGCTGCTTATCATGGTGGGAATGGTGGTATTAATGGCTGTGGTGGCCAGGGAAACTGCAGCTGCAATCGTTGTGGCCGCATTGAGAGCACTGCTACTGCCCAGTCCAATGGTGCTGTTGTTGGTGTTGGAAGCTAGTGTGAAAATGACAAGAGTTGTACAAGTTCTTGATGTTGCTGTTGTTGAATTCTTTCTGGACATGGCGACTTTTTAAGCATAGTTTTGGTTAGATTGTGAGTACGCCCCGTGGGTTGTTGTTGGTTTTTCCATCGCCAGCCGAGTTGTGTGTGGGTGGGTGTGTGTGGTTAGTGGTTAAAGAGTGCAAGTGTTGTGGCGTGGAGTGTGTGTGCGAGTGTGGTGGTGTGTTTCTCTCCACGGCATGCAACAGACAGCAACACAACGCAATAAACTTAAGAAACCTTAGGATAACCTTCGAACCCAAGTGAGAAATAATCGAAACTTAGGAAAAGAAATTTAGAATTTTTGTTTTTTTGTTGTTATAATTAAACCTTTTATTCATTTCTCAAATAAATAAAATCGGAAAAAACCTTAGCCTTAGCATATTGCTAAAAATAACTTAACTAAATATAATCTTGGCCAAGAAAATCAGTATCATTTGTTACATAATATAAGTAAGTGTAATTAAGTTGTGTATATTTCGCTGTTAATACAAAAGTGTAAAACTAACTTAAAAGTGTGGGCGGGGGTCGTCAAAAATGACAAAGAAGAAAGCATGCCGTAGTGTGAAAAAGGTTTGTCGATAAATGCAACATTTGTATCGCCAATCAGACAGTCACTTCTTTGCATATATATTATGTACATGTTATGTTTTCTTATATACAAGGACAGTATTGTAACCAGTTTTGGGGGACAACTTAACCTAAGTCGCTTAGGACTAAGACTAAACAGGATTGCGCGGATTGAGGCAGCAACTCCAGTTGTAGATAATATGTACAAGGAATACCAAACATTAAAAAAAAATTGAAAATATAACGAATAAAATGCAAATTTTGGTCTGTGATCAAGTGGCAGTGTGTGAGAGTGGCATGTGTGGTGAGTCCTCCTCCGGTTGCCAAAAGAGCTGGCCGACACCAAGAACAATAGAGAATTCCGGCTCTTCTCTACTTACCGTGCGCCTCGGCCTTGGCATTGCTACTGCCGCCGATCGTACTCAATGGGATCTGCAGGCGGGCATTCACGGCCAGGAGGTGATCCCGGCGAGCTATCAGGCTGGTCACATGCTCCTCCAGCCGCAGGTTCTCACTCTGCAGCTGATGCAGGCAATTCAGCAGCGAGGCAACTATAGATAAAAAAAATTACAGCGTTAATCCCTGCAAATACACCTCTGCTCCCGAAATGCGACTCATACTCACTGTCAAAGTGCTGCGCCTGCTCCATAAGAAACTGCGAGCCCTGCTCCCACTGCCTCTCCAGCAATTGCTCCAGACTCTGTGGAATGGGCATGTTGCCATTGATTCCGCCACCACTGAACATTGACTGAAGGGGATTCGGTGCTGGCGTTGTCGGGGCATTACTGGAGGCGGAATTGCGCTGTAAGTGGGATAAAATTGAAGTTGTTTCTTAGTAAAGCTGTAAAAATTAGAAGCAATTTTGAGGTTCATCTTACCTGCTTGCCGGGAAACGGCACTCCGGTGTACTGCGAGTTCATGGAGTCTGGCGTGTAGATCGAGTGATCCTGCACCTCCATGTGCAGCTGCTCGGACAGCTTCTGGGCCACACTGCTGTTGGGATTCAACTGGTTGCCCAGCATATGGGCGGCCGTGTGCGTAATGATTGAACTGGCCGTCGTACCACCAGCAGACGTGGCTACGGGCGTGGCTGGCGGCGTGGGTGTACTGCTGCTGGCTGGATTGCTTGAGGCACTGGCTGCCACACCATTCTGCAGTATTCGCACATCCTTGAGATCCTGTTGAACACTACTGGCTGCAGCATTAGCTGCTGCTGCTGCTGCTGCTGCTGCCGCTGCTGCTATCGTAGAGTCCTTTGCCTTACGTCCACGTTTCCGCACATTTCCCGGCTGGGTGGTGGCTGCCGCTGAAGTGGGAGCCGCTGCAGTCAGAGAACTAACCGCTGCCGTTGCCGTGTGCATCACGGATCCTGTCTCCGAGCCGGGCGAGCTGGGCGGTGAGTCCTTAATGGCGCTCACCGGCAGCATGGGCACATCCAACTGGACTTGACTCTCGTACGTGATTTTCAGACCACCGCCGCCGGCCATCGAACTGAGAGGCAGCTGGTTGTTGCTCAGCGAAACCAAGGCAGCTGTTGTCACTGGCACCACGGATGACGAGGAGCTGGTCTGGCTGAGATCGGGCGTTCTGTTGGTTGGTTTCGTCGAAGAGAGAGTAGGATTGGTATTCGAATTAGTGAATTGCAATATCTCTAGGTCTTCGTGCTGTTGACTCTGTGCTGAAGACGCTGCTGGCTGCTGCTGCATTTGTTGTTGCAAGGGCTTAAAGCTAGTTGTGGAGTTGGGAGGAGCTGCAGGGGTTTGGCTGAGACTAGGGGGTGGGGAGTTGGCTCTAGCAGGGGGTGCATACTGTTGCTGCTGCTGTTGCTGTTGTTGTTGCTGCTGCTGCTGCTGCTGCTGATACAGCTGCGTCTGCTGGGCACGCAACATTTTCTTGTTCAGGGGCTTGTTGGCCGGGCTGCCATTGGCAGTGCTGCTGCCACGATAGTTGCCCGAAGCTGACATGTTAACCGGCGAGTCTGCGAGATTCACCACATTGGCTACGCCACTGCTCGAAGAGGAAGTGGAAGACGACGACGAAGAGGACGAGGAGGTTTGCTCGCCGTTATGATTCGTATTGTTGCTGCCGTTATTGTTTCGAGTACTTCGGCTAGTGGCCGTTGCTGGCGGGGAATCAATGGACGACGAGGACAACGATTGCAGCATCACCACTGGTGAGGACACCACGGGAGGTGCTACAGTCCCAGTCACTGGCGGTGGCGGTGTGGGCACTGCGTTGGCACTGTAGTGAGGCGAACTATGTCGACTCTGCTTCTCGGCAGTAACCGGCGTGGCTACTGCTGATGCAGTTGCAGCTGCATCACCCTTACTGACCGCAGCACCACGCTTCTTGCCTGATCTCGAAGGGGCTTTGGTATTGGCGGACGTGGCTGAGGCACTGGCACTCGAAAGCGAGGATGAGGAAGTGGAAGTGGAGGACGAGGGGGAGGCGGCAGTGGAGGAGGAATGCAGCGCCTGTTGCTGCTGTTGGTGCGACTGTTGTTGTTGTTGTTGTTGTTGCTGCTGTGACGTTTGCTGGTGATGATGGCTAGTGTGGCTATTGTGGTGGGTGGCGTGGTGGTGTTGATGGTGATGGGCATGGGCATGGTGGTGACTACTGCCACTCTCGCCGGAGCGCGATCTAAGTACGTGTGGTGAATGGGTGTGTGTGGGAGGAGAGCATATATAGTGTGATGGGAAGACATTAAGCAAACGGGAGAGAGAAAGACAAAGAGAAGAGTGTTTTTTTTTTATAGATCGCTCAATTTGATTTGTTAATGATTCTCAACTTGGCTTTCACATAAAGAAAGGATAAAATGTAATGAAAAGATAATGAATGGTGTAAAGTTTCAAATATTAAAATCTGAGTCAATAAAGGCAACTATAGCCAACATAAATTGAGTTAACCCGGTAATACAAAAAAAATCATAGTTTTTTGAACATCTTCAAAAATAATTTCAGAAAGAATAAAAAACACTCAAATTTCGCTAAAAAAAACACATAATCTTTGCAGAATTATACAATATTCCTGAACAACAAAGGGCTCAACTAAAACCTAACATTTTATAGAAAAAAGATGGTTTCTAAAAAACAAAACTACAGCAACACACAGCAACAAAACAACAGCAACACACATTAAAGAAAGGGTATAAAAACTATGCATGTATATTTGTTTAAAAAATAAAAGCAGGAGCAAAGCACAGGCGTCGAACAGGAAGATATGAAGACATTATCCACAACATACCTGCTTCGACGTGCTGGTGGCGCCTCCTGTTCCTGTAGCTGCTGCACCCGCGTCGTCTGCTTCTCGTAGCTGATCTTCAGGTTACCGCTCTCCGTGGTGGTTGCCGTAAGATTACCCCCGGTGGCGATTGCACTACCACTGGCAGAGATAATGCTGCCGCCGCTATTGCCACTGACTAGGTTTCCGCCCAACGCCGGCGAGGACTTGCCGCTTTGGTGCTGGATGACCGACGAAGAGCCACTGTTCAGACCACCGCTTGTGGTGCCGGAATGAAACCCTCCGACTCCAGCTCCAGCACCACCCATTGCTGTGAGGCTGCCCTGCTGCTGCTGCTGCTGCTGAGATGGTGTCCCACTGCCTCGCGATGCTCCTATATGCGATTCTGAAATAGGTAAACATTTTTGAAGTTATAAAGAGTTTTCTTCGCAACTTTCCGTAAGAACTTACCGCTGGTGGGATTACTACTGCTGCTGCTATTGGTGGGCAGATTGATTCCAGGTACATTGGCCGTGGACAGCGGCACTGAGACGTACAGGCTGGGTGCATTGCCGCTGCTCCCGCTCGACGGCTGCTGGCTGCTGGCGCTCTCCTTGGTGTTACTGCTGTTGTGCTTGCTGCTGCCACCGCCAACTCCTCCGCTTGCGGTGCCACTCGACTTGCTCGTCTCTGTTTTTGAATAGCTGCCGGTTCCGACAGCGGGGACTGCTCCACCACCCGCTGCCATTCCGCCGGAGCTGCTTCCGCTGCCTGCGGGAGCTGTGGCATTGCTGCTGCTGCCTGAGGTAGTGCTGCCAGATACTGAAGAGGCTGCGGACGCCGCTGTTGCACTCGTCACCGCAATAGATGCACTTGTTGAGCTGGCCAGCGGTGCATTTACCTCTGCGGTAGCGGATGTTTGGTGGGTCGGCGGGCTGAGCTCAGTGCGTTGCTGCGGGCGAAAGGAACAGAGGAGGAAGTGGTAAATTAGTATGAGGGTAAATGGATAGTGATTCACAAAAGTTACTATACTAGCACTAGCTGATAATAACTCAAATACTCGGGGAGATAAGCACTGTCAAGTGGCTAGCTCAAGTTTGTATTACGAATGATGCAATCAAAGGGGAGACTATTAGGTAGTTGGAAGACTTAAATTTAAGTACCACAACTGTCACTGAGTTTTTGGAATGGAATTGTATTAAAAAACGTGAAATATACATACATTGAGCTTCGAAGGTTGGTTTAAAATAAAATTACATTGAATGTGAAAGCTAAAATTAACAGAAACATGTACCTTCTGTCAAGTCTTTTAGCGATACGGCCCTTGAAACTTAAATTTTTTTTATTTACTTCTAGGGATTTGATTTATTTCATGGCTTTATTGTTAAATTTAATTATTATCTTTATGTGGCCACCTTGAAAAGTCATTTCAGATTCAAATTTATGATAGACAAGAACTAATTGTTGGTTGTGAATTTTTTTAATCTCTTCTTATCAATAAAGGAATAGAATTTTCATAAATTACTTTCATATCAAAAACTATCAAGATAGAAGAGTAAAAGGTTTCAGAAAAAAAAAATTTCAAATGGTTTAATTTATTTATATGGTTTTATAAATTTGTTATTGCATTGCATACGTTTAAAATATAATATATTCTTATTATGACTAACGTGTATTCTCTAAAAACAGCTGTATATGAAGTTTACAAGATCTTAAAGTCAAGTTTTGATGTATTTTATTTGAAATATGCTTTATAAGTCTTGGGTCTAAAATAAATCGCATAGTGTTGCGTTTGCTTCTCTTCTGATTTGCTTTTTAGCTTTGCGGTCATTAGCAACATCCGGTTGGATGGTGAGACATGTAAACACATGTTTACAACGCCATCAAAAGGCAAAAGAATAATAAACACAAAAAAAAGGGAAAAACACAAACCAACAACAGAGAGCAGAGCTCGGATAACAGTGGCAACTAACAGACTGTTAAATCACAGTGAACAACTTTTCGCTGTGGTTCTTGGTGGTTGGAAAAGCAATGAGAATGGAAAGAGGGGATCTCCGCTGCATGTGTTCCATTTAGATAAAATGAAAAAAAAAAGGCTGAACATTAATGCAACTCAAAAAGCTCTTATCGCTGATGTTGCTGCACATCAACTCACGAAAAAATAAATAAAAACGAACGGAAAACGCACATGAGTCAGAGCTTAAACAAGAATGCAGCTGCAACAAATGTTGCTGCAATGCTGGGCGAGTTTTTCACGTTGTTTTTTCTTTTTTTTGTACTTTGTGGTTTCGTCTTGGCATATGTATGCTGCCATATGCAGCCCATTCTTTACATACATCTTTATAAACATACAAACTTATATACACATACAAAATTGTGTGGGGCAACAAATGTTACATGCACCCAATGCACAAAACATAAAAAAAACAATGAAGAGAGCAAGGCAGATTGGGTGAGAGCAGCACCACAACAACAACAAGAGCTCCATGCAACTCAACCACCCGCTCTCTCACTCTCTCTGCCTTCTTCCCTCTCTCTCTATTCATTTCCCCTCCTCAAACCGAGAGTTTTTGTTGTTTAATTTCGGGGTTGGGGGTGCAACAAACCACGCACACACACACACATTGTAGTTCGGTCACGTAGACCGAAAAAAGTCGAAAAGGAAAACCTATGAATGGCGTTGCCACCTGATATTGACTTTTTCCAATAGGAAATCCCGTTTGATTGGGATTCCCGAAGCCTGTTGCTCAACAATCCAGGTAAAGGTGTCGAATTTCTGGAACCGGAAAACAGCTTTATGATGCAACTCTTTAGATTGATACATGCTTGATTGATTGCATACTTTTTGATTTTATAAGCTGCATAAGTTTAAATACAGAATCTCTCGTGGATAAAAAGTTAGCAGATACATGTATCTCACGGATATAATTTTAATACATGCATCTCGTCAATACAAGTTTACTTTAAGATCTTAAACCATTATTTTAGTTATAAAAAACCTATTCTCAAAGCCTTTTCATAGACTCGAACACAAAAATCGATCTTAAAATAATTGAAATAAAATTCTTAACTCCTTAACTTTAGATATATTTGTATCATTAAATACAATCTAAATTTGAGTGTTTTCGCTTAGTTTTCGAGTATTTTGTATTTTGAGAATTTGTTAATCCCTTTTCATGGTCAAGTCCTGTGTTTGTTTTGTGGAAGCTTCTCCCATGAGTTTCTAACCCTCTTTCTCTTATTCCATTTTTCCGGCAGGCCAGCTGCCGAATTGTGATTATCCTGTTGCTGCAGCTAATGGCCTGAAGCATGAGCTGGAATCAGGATAGCAAATAAACCAACCCCTAAGCTATATATATATTTTTTTCGTCAACTTGAGCGTGCTTTGCATTCGGTAATCGCTTCCGCGGCACATTTCAATTTTATTTCCATTGTGCGACAAATTCAATTCAATAAAAGGAGAGCCATCCGAGACAGCCGGAAGTAAAATACCAACTATAAATATTATATTAGCGTGTCTGCTGCTATATACACACATATATCTTTGAGTGAACTCCTACCCTTCGCGTGCAAACAACGCTGTGGGTTATTGGTCACATAGAAAGGGTTGTCCTTGTCCCCTTTGCGGAAAGACTTTTGCAAAAAAATAAAAATAAAATCAACCGAGCAAACAATAAGCCGTCGTCGCCAAATAAACGATTGAATTATTCAAATTGAATTGAACGTTATTTTTTTTGCAAGCGGGAGAAGGAGGAAGGAAGTGTTGCTGGTAGTAAGCGAAATCAAAAGGAAAGGAATTTGTCAGATTCCTTGAAATAAACAAAGCATCTGAAGATATCTTTTATTGAATTAAGGCTTAGACCAAAGCAAATGGAGGGGAATGCCTGGCAATGGGGAAACTACTTGCAAACCTCTACTTATCTAAGGGATAATTGAAGGATCAAAGAGAATAAAGGATGGGATTTTGGCAAGTGCTTCTCGCTTGATTAAATATAATATTCTGTTGTTTAAGGAACGAATTTGATAACAATATAATGTATAAATAATATATAAATTGAAGACTTCAAGTCTAAAGTGGGATAACAAAAGCCAAATTCTTAGTAGTGTGAAAAATGAGCACTTCCTTATTTAATATCTCATTTATATACAAACATATATAGAAATTTGAAGCCTATTGTAGTTAAAATGCAAGTCTCAAGTTCATGTATGTGAATTTTAGGGATATTTTGAGAAAGGATTTCTTGGAAAACAAAGGTTTTCGAAATTATCTCTAAAATCTTATACCAGAATGTATCCGATATTATTTTCCTAGGCCCCACAAATACCATTTCTAGTTAAGGATCCATAATATGTATAACGTTTTCCCATTCTTCACTACTTAATCCGCAATGGAGGGAAACGATGGCATACAAAGAATGCCAATTAAAATAACAATTAGAGCAAGAGTTGCAAACGAGCAAGAAAAATAAGGAAGGTAAGATGAGAGCAGAAGGAAAAGGTGAATAAACACACAGATCCCAAGACAGGACAACGTGGCTCAGGCTGGCTTACCTGGGAACTCAGCCAGCAGCTGTAACGAGATCGAACCGAGGATCAATCAGCCGCCAGGAAGCAACAGCCAGGCACAAGTACAAAAAAGTAAGGGTAGCTTTAAGGAAGGAGCTAAGAATACGACAACAAGGGAGCGAAGATGTGCTGCGCTCGGCAGCTGTCGTAAACTAGAAGCAAATGTGCCATGTTGATTGTATTGCACAAGGCCAGAAAAAAGCAGCGACCTGGCCCCGGCGCAGGACACAATGCGATATCCCAAGGATATGCCCAGGCAGCCGGCGAAACCGGCCTGCCTTTGGGATGTGTTTTATTTTTTTTTTTGCCGTCTCTCGCAGGCTCTGTGAAAATAAAAGAGTAAAGGATAAGGCGAACAGCTGTCTGCCTGGAATCCCCTCCACTGGCTGATCACGTAGTCCACGAACGGAGCGGGAGAGCTAGGACCGCCCTTAATGGCACTTACACTAATCAATAATCGAGTACCATGTGTCACAACTCTGATATATGCGTTTTAAGCCAATTGGAGTGGAAGGAAAGGAAGGAAGAAGGGAAGGCCGGTGGCCAAGAGATGCGGGCGAAGGGGCGGAGCCCGGCATAATTGAAGGTGTCGTCCCCCCCTCAGCATTTCTTTTGTTTTATTCTCCAGGCAGCATTAATGGCAGGTGGCTCGCTCTCACCACGCTGCAGGTGCATGTGCTGCACGCTGTGCGTTGCACTCCGCGCCGTAATGCGGTTAAATTATTGATGGAGTGTCAGGAAAAGGTTATGGGGGGTTGCATTGGAAATAAAGGACCCATTACTGAACGTATTAACAAGGGATGGAATTGTAGGGATTTTAAATAAGAATAAATAAGAATCCTGATGGAACAATGGAATGATCAATCACATAAGACAAATAAACCCGTAACAAAAGGATCAGTTTCATAACTCTCTTAAGACACAACAAACAGATTAAAGATCAAGTATCACCAGTGGAAGAATAAGTATTCCACAAACTTCTTAAAACAACCTAGATTTAAAATCTATATCCTAATTTAAATCCTTTCAAAATGCGTTGTTTTCAAACATCGTCTAATTTTCTACGAATGCTTCTTTCATGTTTTCCTACAAATCTTTCTGGTTGACATAAAAGACAGCCTTCCAGGGAGTTCCGAAAATAGATTCTAGGGATTGGCGGGGACAGATGTTCAGATGCACGGGATGCCTGCCTGTGGCGCCGTGTTTTCGGATTTAAGGGGCGAGCGTCTTGGCCAGAGAATGTGTCTTGTCGATAAGATGTCTTACCCCGGAAAGCAGGAAGCGTATTTTTAAATTGTGCGGATACGTGGTGGCGGCTCCTCCTGTTCCTCCCCCGCCGGTCGACGCTCCACCCCCCAAGTATGAGGGCGACGCGGACGCGGAACCGCCGACGTACTCGATGGTAGCCGAGGGGGTGGTGCTGGCAGAGGAGGGCGACGACGAGGCGGAGGTAGAGTGCTGGCTGTTGTTGGGATGATGGTGGTGGTGGTGCTGCTGCTGGAGATGATGGTGGCCCGCCTCGCGATCCCTCTCTTTATCCCGGTGGCGGCGATGCTCACGGTGTTCCCGATCCCTGTGCTTGTGGTGGCGGTGCTCCTTGCCCTCCTTCCCCTCTCGCTCTCGCTTCTCGCGCTTTTTCTTCTTGTTCTTTCGGTGCTCCTTGTACTCGGCCATGTCGATGTGATTGTTGTTGCTCTCGGCGGACTCCGCCTCGGCGGTGGCCGCCATGCTCACCATGGTGGCGGTGAAGTCCACCAGGGTGGCACTGCCGACGGTTGTGGCAGCCACAGCTACGGCGGGCGCCACGTCCATAGGCTGCGACTGGGACGTGTCCATGGTGTCCATCATCATCATTTTGGCCGCTGCTGCTGCTTCTCCTCTCCCTCTTCTTCGCTGCTTAACTATTTGTGCGAGCGAAAGAGCCAGGTTGCCTTTGCTTTTTGGGGCCTGCTCTCTGCTGTGCTTTGTGCTCTGTAATTAACTGGACAGGCTCGCTCTCTCGCTCTCCAGTTCTTCAGTCTTCTGGCTCTTGGTTTGGATTCTTCTTCAGTAGCTTTCAGCTTTTGTTGTTGTATCGTGTTTTCATTATTATTATTTCTGTCTTTTGTATTCACTCACTCACAAACACACACACACACACACAATCGCAATCACAAAATCACAGCGCATACGTGAGAGCCACCTCCGCCTCCGTCACTCTCTCTTGCTATCCACACCGTTTCAGTTGTTGTTGTTGTTTTTTGGTTTTGTTGTTGGGGTGAATAACTTGCGTGGCTCTCTCCTTCTCTATCTCTCGCTTCTGTTTCTCACGTTCTCTCTCGCGCACAGTCGACGTTTAAACTTTTTCACCAAAACTTAATTTCTTTTAAATGAAAACCTGGCGTTTTTGGCCTTTATACAAGCGGGAGGCCACGTGAGTATTTTCAACATATTTCTGCCATTCGACACTCTGGGTTTTAACACAGAAAACAAAACATTTAACCGAATATCATTTAATTATCCACTGTAATTCCAAAGTGATGCTTCTGAGGCACGGAGGCTGCAGTCTCGGCGGTGCTGCATGGTACGGAGTTGTTTTTGAGTTTTGTCTTTCAGCTTTCCGATGTCATCCGTCGTGTAACCACCGATTGAAAGTTTTTAAAACTTCGTTCTCGCGCTCACTGTTTATATGTGTTGCCAGTTTAGCTTACTTTGGGCTAAGTCTGGCATATTTGAAAAGGGAACAGCTTATAGCATTGGCACTAGCTTGTAGCCACGCCAAGCCCGAGAGTAGAATCTTTAATGTTAAGATTGTTTCAGCGAAAAGCCACCGTGAAAAGTTTGTGAAATCTACACGGCTGGGAACCGTGCACGTTCGATGTTGGTAAGCAACTGACCGGTTTGGTTTTATTTCAAACTGAATTATCAGGCCAGACTATGCCCAAACAACCCCTGCAGCAGTGTTGACAGTTCAACTTATTTCAGGCAAGACCTGACCAGCTCTGTTAGGATGAGAGTCAGCGGGAGAGCGCCTGTTCCGGCTGCACTTCACAGAAAAGAGAGCTCTCTCTCTCTCCCTCTCTCTCTCTCACGGAGAGCTGCGTTGCATTGTTGTTGGCTGGCAGCCGGTTTTCCATGGGGGGATTATTGAGACGTCTGTATGTATTGTTCCGGAGCGTAGTTAGGAGTTCAAAAAGGGGTTTTACTTTTTAACTTTAATACAATTTCGTTGTCATTAAACAATATTCATACTTTTATTGTCTTATACCTCGAAAAGAACGCTATGCTCTCTGAAGTTCTTTTCTTATAGTATAAAAAATGTGGGTGTTATAAAAATTATTAATTAAACTTGATTTGAAGGGGTCAACACCCCTCTGCTGAACGCCTCTGATTGTTGTTATGCTGCGTTAGGCTGTGTGCGCCCTATGTCTGCACGTAGGCCAGACGCACACTCATACACGCACCGGTGTGCAGACGGTAAAAAAAAACCAGAACACACGGCGACAGCATAAAAATAAACATACAGACGTACAGAAATTGTACACATATCAAGATATGGAGTTGCAAACGGAGGCACAGAGTTAACTGGAAAAAGGTTACCCAGCGAGCATTTAAGAATGTCATCCAATATACCTGGCGACAATTAGCAAGGTGCGAATACATGCAAATGCGATTGCATACACAAATCTAACTGTTAAACACGTTGACTGTGCAGCAGCAGAACGCACAAAAGTGAATCTACGCACACCACTCTCTCTTCCTCTCTTTCTCTTGCGCAACGAATACAGATTCAGATACAAATGCAAGCAAAACAACAACAACGAATGCAGCTCATGTCGTAATGCTGTTGATGTAATAAAAAAAAAAGAAAGAGACAGCAACAACAACAGCAAGCAACTTGTAATGACCGGGAAGAGCGGCGATGACTAAAGAAAAGCTTAGCAAAACAAAAATGCGACAAAGAAAAATCAATTAAAATGAGACTTTCCAAGAAGAAAAAGAAGCTGAGATCTAACAGGAATTCGATGGACACCAGAAGTACCTGTTACTCGATGACAACCATAGCCCTTGTTTTTATGAGGCCGCTGGATCATCAAAAACATAGTGTTTCGTTTTTATGGGACAACTTCTAATATAATTTAAATAACATTTAAAAAAAAAAATTACAATTTAATATTCCAACACAAATTTCGAATAGTATTATTTTTACAAAAATATACTTTTTGTATGTAAATACTTTTTCATAGCTAAGATCTTGACCGCAACTGTAATTAAACTGTTCCCACGTTGCCTATAAACACTTTTCGTACTCTGAGATATGAAGCTACTAGATATGAGACGAAAGTACTGAGCGCGAGAGCGGCGCAACATAAAAACAACAGTTACATACAAACGTGCATATTTACTAGAGCAAGTGAGTGTGCATGTGTTTGGTTTATGCAATGTCTGAGGAAGAGAGAACGAGAGTGAAATAGTGGGCTGTGGGGGCGGCGGGTGGCGATTGTGGCATGCAGGTTAATTCTACTCTCTTCGCTGCTGTTGCTATTGTTGTTGTAGTTGCCAGACAGACGATTTAAGAAGACAAAACAGGAAAATGAAAAATAATTGAATTGTAAGGCAGTGTTTACAGGAGGAGGAGGAGGAGAAAGAGCTAAGTAAAGAGCGAGAGGAGAAATTACCACCGCAGACGTTTGCAATTGGCAATAAATAAAAGAAGTTGAAGAAGAAACAGATTGTGCAGCTGGAGAAGGAAAGAGCGAGCATAATTTGCGATGCAAATAAACGGGGAATGCGCAAAGCCCCAAAAAATCATGGTGTAGGTAAAACAAAAATGAACGTTAAGTGGCATTTACCTGGCGACGGCGGCAAGGGATTGAGGGTGGCAGGGGCAGGGACAGGTGAACGTGCCTGTTTTACAAAACAAACAAAGCCAGTCTAAGGGGGGACGTTGGGGCAGTAGCCACAAATGTTGCCGTTGCAACATCGCAACCATAATCAAATCAAAAAAAGGGTGCCGCCGTCGCCAGCGGAATAAATTAAAATTTTTTACAGTTAGATATTCCATTATTATAAGAGTCAGTTTGCTCAAAGTTCTAAAATAGTTTTTATTTAAAGAATTATTATAAAAAAGTTAAAGAGTTTGTATTGTATTCTGACTTTGGGACCAGTATTTTATTGGACTTCAAATCCCTAGAATTTTTTTTGTTGCAAAATTCGACTCTTTGAAGCAGCACTGTATCTCTAAGCATACTGTTAACATCTCTGTTACCCACTGCTCTTAACAGTGTTTCTTTGTCATTGCGGCCAGCAATTTGGAATTCTTAATTAACAGACCCTCGTAGAACGTAAAGCATCTCTAAACATGCATTAATTAGTGCAATCCCAGGGCTCAGACAGGTGATGATACTCTAAAGTCTCGACGATGACGGGTCATTCAACTCATTACAGATATTAAAAAACAAAAAAGGTTCTCCCAGCACTCAAGACTTCAAATGAATTTGGTAAATATTGGGCCAGGCAACGTTTTTAACTTTGCACACGCCACTAAGCAAACCCATTTCGTACGCACCAATGTTGACATCAGGCTAAGTTCGAGCGTTTCAAAAATCAAGTTATGAAAGGAAAAAAATGTCAACAGCCAAATATTTGCACAAGTGTCAGTTTGAAGGAACAAAAAGGGCTGCCAGACCGTGGGAGTATTCAGTTTTGGGGTGGGTGAGCAGCGTTGTCAACTATTATAGCAAAAATAAATGATAAAAAGGATCATCTATCAGAAATTCAGAGTATTTTTATGAAATGTAGCAGAAATAGTTAGTTGTTTTTATATGGGAAATAGTTAAACTGTCTACCAAGAATACATGTATGAAAATATAAAATTCCTATCTCTTTCCATTGAAAATAATTGGTAATTCAAACTGTTTAGTATATTTCACATGTTCACTGACTACTTCTGGCTGTCAATTGAAGTTATAACTCAATAAATAATCAAAATTATAGTTTTATTTTGGCGCTCCCCACCCCAAAATTGTATCCGAAAGATATAAATTATGAATTGTTTCGGTAATACACGATACACGCATTATATGCTTTAACAGCTCTGGAACTGTACTCAAAGATCAATGTTGCGAGTTGGCCAAGAGTCATGGCTATAAAACGCAATAACGGGACACGTGTCGCTACCCATGAATATGCCAAATTCAGGCAACACGCGACTCGACCCACCGATTCAAAACCCACCCGCGTCCAAACAAGGTGTTGTTGCCTCGGGTGACCGGCTTTAAGGCTTTCCCGGTAAAATGAACTCGCCAAATTAATTGCCCAGGAAAATGCGTATTTGTCGAAATGATTTTTATGGCTATTTAAAAGGAAGGAGGCGAGAGATCGTAAAATAAACCCTCACACGGTACCGGTACCACCATAAAGCACAGCCCTTCGTTAATTCTCACATGGAGTGGCTTCTTGCACGTGTAATTCCGTTTTTTTTTTGTTTTTTTTTTTGTCGAAAAGTCGAGTCTTTTGACAACCGCTTCTAATCGAGACAATACAGGGGATAAAGAATTATAAATAACTAGGAAACCCGGCGAACTCCGTTTCGCGACCATATGCCTTTATTTTTTTTGGTGATTAAAATATGATTTTTTTTTTTTTATTTTTATTTGAAAAGGAAAAATTATGTTTCATTTCACAACAGTAATGAATTCATTTAAACTACAAAAATTAAGTGTTCTTTAGTTTAACTTCTCTAAGTAAATGGAAGTGAATACAAAGTAAATACTAAATCGTACGTGTCCGCAAATTATCCGTGTCATTGAAGTGCTCTTTGGTAAACCAAATTTTTTGTTTTTTCTTGGTCTGACGTTATAACTGCCCATGTGAAAAACAATGATTTTCTCAATTTATCCCGCAAACACTAAGCGATTTGCCTTGCGACTTGTTAATTGTCATTGCGAACGCAAGGCGAACTGGAAATTGCATTCGTTTGAAGTCAAACGGAAAATCAGTCGGAATCATTGTTATTCGAGGAATACAATCAAATTCGGCATAAGTATTTTTACCGAAAGTCGAGTACCGTTGCAAAGTCGCGGTGGATTCAAATTGCGCAATATCATAATAACTGTACCATCTTTGAGTTGCAAGTTATGTGCGTAAATCATGGTAAGTCCAGAGAGTTCAAAAACTCTGTTGGATAATTTACTACATCATCGGGATTTGTTATGGAATCAACGGATTTGTATGTCACCAAATCGTCAGCAATTTTTGCTTGAATGGTGGAATTCAGTGCGTGTACATCATTATTCTTTGCGGCAAGATTTGCTCGCAACCAAGTATAATTCTCATAATTCTCACTAATGTTTGGGAACACATTTTCAATAAGTGCTAATTGAGAGTCTACAAATCTGCAAAAGTCGTTGTCGCATCAACTGGGACTTTTCCATTTCCAACAGCTAACCAGTGTTTGGATAATTGTGCAGCACTTTGATAATTTTGAAGTTGAACTCTCACATATTAGTGGTTAGCGATAATGTGTTTACGTTATTCCATAAAGATGATGCCACGGGGATTTACTGGCAACGTCTGCCTGAAATCGCCTGCCAACAATATCATCAAGCCGCCAAAGATGGGACTATGGGCAGAGTGGTGAATTTAACCTCAAATGGACGATCCACATAATTTACACAGTTCAACTTACCAAATATAAAATTGAATTCAAATTAAACATACATACTACAATATGAATAACACTACTTCGCCTACTATTGATTGAAAATGAGTAAATACATTGATGGCGCTGTATGTATAAAAAAAGATTTTCACGCTTTCCTGTTGAAAATTTTCCTGATCTTTGTTTGCTATAAACCTCACGGAGCCCGAACCCTTTCTAACGAATGCAAAGCCATGGAAATCGGTTCGTGCGTTCTGGAGTTATAGCGTCAGGAAGGAAACCCCGACTTATTTTTATATAGTAGATCACCATCAGTGGGTTAAGAGGAAGTTTGTACCTTGGATATAATATAGTTTGAATTTTTTTGAATTTGTAATGTACAAGAGATTTTAGATGTTAGAAATAATATAAAATTATATAAGATAAACCTTAAAATAATAATAACAAATAATTTTAGCTTAGTGTAAATTATTTTGTATTTCACGATTACTCTTTGATTCTCTGACAACCACTCATAATCGACACAGTCAAGAGTTTATGAATAATCACCACCCATCATCAGCGGGAGAACTTACCACCATTTTGAGCATTGCACCACCATCAGCATGAGGTCCTTTCGTTTAGCCTCCGAAACCTTTATTCTACTCGATTCCCAAAGAATCCCCCGTGGCTAGACTCAAAAATTGGTGGCTAAACTGAAACACAGCAGTTGGCAAACCAACCATTCGAAGCCACTGACAAACTGCTGTGACAAAAAAATGCTTCCGTTTCGATGCGGTTTGCCGTTCCTTCTAACCCCCGCGAATTATGGTGACACCATTGTAATGTGAAATCAATAACTCGGCCTGGTAAATGCACGCCAGTCACGTCACGTAGTGCAATGGATATCATTTAATTTTGATTGCATGTTGTGTCATTTCCTGATTTAATCAATGAACCTCCTTTTCTGTAGTATCTCAAAATGCGATCAAAACAACAAACCCCGGGAGAACCTTGCACTTGTCTTCCGTGATCTTAAAATCAACACAATCGAACACATATGCTCTATATCTTCCAGTCATAATCCGATATACAAATAGTCGCAAAATTTCAACAAGGCATAAATCTATTCGCACCATTGAACCGATTGGCAGGCATTAAACATAAATTACCTACTAGAAGAGCTATATAAAATAATATATATATTATATTCAAGTATATTTAGATATCAACAATATTGACATTGTTGTTGTTCGTTCGTTCATCATTCGTGTGTCATATGCGAAACAATTTCAAAAACGAATCACTCGAAAATAGACGCTGACTATGAAGGTCTATAAATATCATTGCGAAAACCAAAACTAACATACAACACACCTGGCTGAAGGCGTTTTATTTAATATTTATCGGGTCGAAATAACAACAAAATATTGAAACAAACAAAAAAAAAAGAGATTTATTTATTTAGTTTTGGCGAAACCCCATGGCAACGTATGTATTTTCGTGGTCAACGTCACGGAGATCGCAGAGAGGCATCTTTAGATACGTTGTTTTGGATGATGCCGGGGAATTTATAGAAATGTGAATAATGTTGACACAAGTGGGTGCAGGGAGGCCTCAGATGTCTTAGTTCCTAAGTGCCTCACATTATTTCTTGCCCGAGAATGCATTAGGAACTAGTGAGCTGAGTGCTAGGTGATCTTCCTTGCCAGTAAGTACTGCCTCCCATATTTCCCCCAAAATAATTATCTCGAGTGATTCACTTATTATACAACTTTATCGGCCAGGCACGTGTTATAAACATTATAAGCAAAGGATATAGTATAAACAAGTAGTTTTTAGGCGCGTTTTCTCTTAATCGCCTCTCTTGAGTAAAAGAGTGTGTTCTTTGAGTGAGGCGTGAAAAGCTTTTGGGTCAGCTGTGTCATATTTATATTTAGAAAATCATTTGGATAGACGGTTATGGAACATTTTGAATCGTTTCTCTCGCACATACACATAGAGATCTCGTCGAGAATTTTCGGTGCCTGCATATATGTTGAGCAATTATATTTTTCACAATGTTTGTCGGTCGAAACAGTCTATATATAGCGCAGACGAAGTGGCTCAATCCTAACCGTATCCTCTCCCCCTTAACCGTACCGATACGAGTCCACGTCCACCCACCAGGTAGCCATTCTCACCTGGTACGCAATGCAAGCATCCATCTAGATGCTATGGTATGCGCACCCAATTAAATCAATTAAAACTACGAAAAAACAATTTCGACATCGTTTTGTTTTCATGGAACCCACTGGGGCATATATTATATTATTGGATGTTATGCGTGTATGTATGCTGATATATATATCATAGTTAATATATATCCGAATCAGAATGCAAGCAAGATTAGAGTGTGATGAGAAATGTATATAAATAATCAAGAGTTTCGTAGGTATGTATATATCGTAAGAACTAAGTCAGCTAAGAGTATACAACATCATATATCATATCATTCATCATCGTTCATATAGAGTATATAAAATTTGTCAACATTTCCGCACACAGTATGCTTCTTGGGGTTTTTGTCAGTTTGGAGCATTAAGACAGACATACTAGGCCCTGGTCATCGAAAATAAATATAGTGATACAAAAAAGTAAGTAATAAACGACTTTGGCTCGCAGTAGTTTGCTTCGTTTCCATCGTTTTAACCCAGTCGCCGCCTCTTGCGGTGACTGTACCTGCCAGAAAGTTATAGTCTTTCTCATTGTTGTTGTGTTTAATGTCGTTTATCTAGTTAGGGTCGTTAGTCTTTGTTGTTCGATGGTTAGTTTCGCTTTCGCTTTGAGTCGTAAGTTCTTTTGGTTTCACTTTTCAGTTTTAAGTTTTAAATTTTTTTTGTTTATTTATTCTTTCTTCTTTTTCTTGTTTCATATTAAGCTTATATTCTCACATAACCTAAAGAAAAATGGTTTTCGTTGATCAAAAATCGTTGGAAGCAAACGAAGACTAAGTTAGCTAATTTCAAGGATAGTTAGTGTTAAGACAGATAGGTCATTAGACAGAAGTATCGGAACGGTTCACAGACATGGATGTGGGGTTCGAATAGGTGTAAATATAAGTAAACTCGTTTAGAACGTTGTCAAAGCGCCCGCGCCCAGACCGTAGCCCACACCCTTGGGCCCGAAGTTGCGGCCATAGCAGGCCCGGCAGTAGATGTCGCCATCGGGGCCATCGTTCAGATTCGTCGAGTCCAGCGATTTTCGGCAGTCCGAGCAGTAGAAGCATCTCTTGTGCCAAATTCGGGTCTTGCTGATCATTTGCTCGGCGGCAAAGACGGCGTATCCGCAACGGGGACATCCGCCAGATGTCTTGGGTCCGGCCAGCGGACGGCCATCAGGGAACTGGATGGTGCTCTCGCCACTGGTGGACACCAGAGTGGGGGCATGACCATAGCCAAAGCCCTTGGGTCCGAAAAGCTTGCCGTAGCAGGCGCGGCAGTGGATGTCGCCATCGGGTCCGTCGCAGGCCAGCACCGAATCCAGTGGCCGGTGGCAATCGGCGCAGTTGTAGCACTTCTTGTGCCACACCTTGCCCTTGGACAGCTGCTGCTCGGCGGCAAACACGGCTCCACCGCACCTGGGGCAACCCTCACCCTCGCGGGCCTTAATCGAGGTGGTGTCCGGGTTGTAGAAGGGCCTGTTGGCGCT
This sequence comes from Drosophila truncata, assembly GCA_008042515.1. Lineage (NCBI taxonomy): Eukaryota > Metazoa > Arthropoda > Insecta > Diptera > Drosophilidae > Drosophila > Drosophila truncata. The sequence continues at coordinate 21,382 of VNJQ01006104.1, read as the reverse complement.
GATCTGATCCTCGGTCAGGCCGTCCGTCTGCAGGAAACCGGAACCGCATGCAAAACCATATCCGTGGGGACCCCACTTCTTGCCATAGCAGGTGCGGCAGTAAACGTCGCGATCGGGGCCATCGCTGGCATTGATCGAGTCCAGAGTCTTGTGGCAATCCTTGCAGTTGAAGCACTTCTTGTGCCACTCGCGGCCCTTGGACAGCTTCTTCTCAGCGTCGTAAACAACGCCACCGCAGCGGGGGCAACCCTCTCCGGGACGGGCTTGGATCTTGTCCACATCGATAGCAGCACGAATCTGCGGTGCTCCGTCATCATGGGCATAGCAGTCGGACTGCAAAGCACCACCGCCCTGGCCATAGCCATAGCCCTTCGGGCCAAACTTCTTGGCGTAGCAACCCTTGCAATAGATGTTCTTGTCGGGGGCCTCGCAGCACAGGATCGAGTTCAGGCCCTTCTTGCAGGTGCCGCACTTGAAGCACTCCTTGTGCCAGCTGCGTCCGCGGGCCAACATCTGTTCGGCGGCATACACATAGCCGCCACACCTGGGGCAGCCCTCGCCCTCAGGGGCACGGGCAATGGCACGGGGCTCCAAGCGAGCGCCATTCCTCACCGACGGCACATCGCCGTTTTCGCGCAGGAACTGTGACCCATTGTCCATGGAGAGAGTGCCGGCACCGGTGCCAAAGCCATAGCCCTTGGGTCCGAATTTTCTGCCATGGCAAGTCTTGCAGTACAGCTCGCGCTCGTGCTCTGTGCAGTTGGTGGAGTCCAGCGATTTGTTGCACATACCGCACTTGAAGCAGTTCTTGTGGAATACATAGCCGCCGGCCAGACGCTCCTCCGCAGCATAAACGCTCTTGCCGCAGCGCGGACACTTGGGGGCCTCGATCGGTTGGAAGGAAGGCATTTTATGTATTTATGTGTGTTTTCGGTTTCGCTATCGAAATGATCTATGCTCGAGTACAATTACTATTATACTTATTATGTTTATTATCTGAAAGTGCAGAAAGAGAACATAGAACATAGAGTCGATGGGATCGAGCGAGGGGGGATTGATGATGGATGGCGAGAAGCGATGAGGGAGCGATGGATGAATTAGCTAAGCACCCTGCCACATCTAAGAGGTGGTTCTTGCCTGCTAAGTACTTGAAGAAAACGAATATAATGATCATTTTATGATCTTAATAATTCAAGACAAGTATTTCATAGTCTTAACTTGGTTGTTGTGAACTCAATCTTTCTTTCTACACCAAATATGGCTTCAGGATGTCCAATAAGCATGAATTTAATGAGAACTCTTTAAAGAAAACTCTGAAATATATATTTTGTGAAGATAATGACTAACAGGCGTAGTTTTTTATTGTATAACCCTCCAAGATTCTCCAAATGCATAATATTGTCTTGTGTTTTGCTCAATTTTAACTTATTTTAGTACATATACTAGGATTTCTAGAATTTGCCTCATAAGTTTATTAGATTCTAAATGAATTTTGCATTATTTAGAGATCATCTATCAAAAATCTTATCTGTCAGTTTAAACGTCATCGCCTGTGTGCTAGAAAATTACCCAACCGGGCGTATACGTAACACACATACACAAGATTCTTGAGTTAATGATCGAGTTTTCTCACAACAACAAAAAATTCAGAAGGAATTCCTTCGAATCACACAGAAAAACAGAGGAAAACATGAGCAATAAATGTGTATCTATTCAGAATTCTATATTCTGTATAAAAATAACACAGACAGGTAGAAACACACAAAAAATGACCGCCACTACGACAGATATATGAATATATACATATATATCTGGGGTGGACTCGAAACTGAGTCAGCGATAGAGGATCATCCCTGATTGTGTTAACTATCTTTGTGGCTTTTTTATGCTTGATTTTGAGGTTAGTCAGATGAGCACGGAATATCGGTTAATCTTCCCCAAACTGGGCTATATAGCTACCAGATATAGCTACACCTACAAAGCACTGAAACCACACACGGAAACGCCGACTACTGAACTGGAAGATTGCTCAAAGCAAACTAATCTATATAATTGTGAGTGCACACGGCACGGCACGCCACTGCCACCGAGTTTTTCTCGAGAGAAACTTTCCTCGGGAAACTTTAGATGTGCGGCAACACGGAGCGGAGCAGTTCGCCTTCATCGTTTCATTTCAGTTTTCATCTAATATCGCCAGAGAGTGGGATGGAAATATTATGATGGTATTGGTCGTGTCGAGCCTGTGGTTTTTCGCTTCGAGAAAAGTTTTCATTTCAGATCTACCGCCTGCTTCTTCTAGTGTTTTTTATACTCGCAAACTTTTTTAAGGGGGAAAATATTGTGTGAAAATGTTCTTCCCTGGGGAAGCGCAGCATCGCACAAAACAAGATCGTAAAGATTGTGGTGCATTATCGTCACGGAAACGGGCCTCTGGGAATTTGTTTATAGCATATTCCCAAAAACATTTAATATGCATATTATACTTTAGGATAAACATTTAATTATAATCGTTTGCTTAATGCTTGACTGGCAAAAGTTTTTGTAGTTCTGTTTTAAAATTTCAAATTTTGCTTCAGCGTAAGTTAAACGGTGAGTTGAGTTCTCAATTTGGAGGTGAAATTGAAATGTTTAATTTGAAATTGTTATATTTTTTAGTTATTAAACATAAAATTCTAAATCATATGGGTTTTAAAAAAAGCTTGAGCTCCTTTTTGTTATTTCTTTTACCAACTATTAAGTAATTAGATATATTTTTAAGGAGCTTCTTGAATCAAAATTGATTTATAAAAACTGTTTCAACCACTGTAACGCGCTAAAAAACAACTCCTCACAGGCAATTTCCATTTTTTCATTGAGTCCAACAACTGGTGGAAAGAGCTTCCACTAAAAAATCGAATTCTATAAATACGACTGCGTGTGGGAAATGTTGCTTCCTCCGTGGAGCCATACATTCCTCCTTCTCTTATTTTGTGGGTCAAATTATGGGCCAAATTACACACGAAAATTCTAAAATTAAACGGACGGTTGACAAAACTTCTAATGTGCTGTTTCAGTTTCTGTTTGGAGCAGTTTTTAACCGATATTTTTTGCAGGCTTTCTCACAACACTAAACTATGGAATTAAAGCATTTTTCGTGATGGCTGATGATGAAGTCCTTTTTTTCTTTTTTGGTGGATATATACTTTTCGTTCGTAATAATATTTTCGGAAGAGAAAAATTCTTAATTTTAGTTATAGCTTCGATTGACAACGATTTTCGACTGATCCTCGCGCTACCAAAATTTTGTCAAGCGCCTTCGAGTGACTGTCTGCACACGGCACGACGGTAAGCAACGATGTCGCTAGAGACACGAAACGCTAGGGATGACGACGATGACTATATCAACAATAAATGAATACATATGTACGTACATTAGCGACCCGAACAACAAGCCCAACACAAATCACACAAATATCTGCTGGCTGCTCTCGACGACGACGCCCATATGAAATGTGTTTTAATAAATTCTGATATACCAGACCATTTTCTCGCTAAATATTCCAGGTGGAGAAAAATCGCATGACAAGGCACAAAAAAAATGGATCAACAACATGGTTCAACTGTCTTGTTCAAAGTCACTGTCTGTCTGTCTTCTGGTACACAGATCCCTCGGCAGGCACTTCAACAACATCAATAAATTAACATGCGCATTTGCATTTAATTAAAATTCGATAATATTTTACCATGCGTTTTTGGGGTTCAAAAGAAAATTAATGGGGCATTGGGTACAGACATCATTGGGCATCAATCACATCAACAAAATAGCAAACAGACAAGGTGAGGATGGCCTTAATCGAACGAAAGATACCAAGTGGATATCAAAAAAACTATAATTATCGAGGATGCTATAAACATCACTGCGGGTTTTCAATCTCTTAAGGAAGGAGTCAAAAACTGTGCTGCAAAATGTTACATAGAACATTTTATTTTATATTTTTAGGCACATTTTTAAAGAAGATCAAATCCTTAATTATTTTTGTAACACCCCCATATAATTAAAGATTTCTATTAGATCTTTAAAAAATAAAGCTTATGGTAAGCTGGTCAGGAAATGGATATAGTAGAGAAAGCTTGGACAGATCAGAGATCAGATACTTGTGTCTTACTGATATTCCATTTATCATCTTTTTATAAATATGAATATATTTATTTAATTGTATAATTTGTAATGATTTAATTATTAATTTTAATCTAACATATATTATTATATAATTTCTTATATTGTGTATTTAAAGTTACTCATTAACTTAACTATAATTTTTTGTTATTAAAAAATATACGTAAACCCAATATTTCTTTTGAAATTTAATGGGTGAGCGTGCAACACCTTTTGCACAAGTGCGCTTTTATAAGAGAATATTTTCACAGAATTTCGTTAAACATATTGACCATGCATTTGTACAATTGCATTTGCTTTTACTTATAAATATGATCTGAGAATTTGGCAAGGCGTCTGTTTAAAAAAAATTTTGAATTTTGAGTGAAACGAATATACACAACAAGCAGTATTTAAAAGCATTTTTGATTTTGCTGTACGTCTTACTCTTTGTGCTATAATTATGAGACATAAATACGTGTAAGAGATAATGGGAGGCCATCATTCAAATATTGCAACATTGTATTCAACAGAAAAGAGAGATTTGGCTAGCACCCTCGGCGAAATATCTCAAGAGAATCAGAAATTATTGCTCAAGAGTCATAAAGCTTTTGTACTCTTTTTCGATAGATTTTAAATTGTTTTTATCAGTCTATTTATAGATAATATATTCCACAAAAATAAACAATATATGTGGCAACTTACCCTTTTCGAACTCTTCTCAATTTCCTTTTCAAAATCAGTTAATGGCGTTAGGGTCACATGTACATCCTTGATAATATCCCGAAAGGAGCTGAAAAGGCAAAGAATTAGGATTACATTTAGGATAATCATCATCATATTGTACAATTATTTTGTAAAAAAAAGAGGTCTCATACTGGTCTACTTGATTAGTAATATTTATCTACAATTAATCGAAAGGTTTTGGTTTACTAAAATCAAATAACGAGAAACTATTTGAGATTTCTATGGCACTTGGTTTTTCATTATCGTATTCATATTAGGGCTGTATATCGAAACAAAAAATCCGATATGAATAAATAGTATATCGATATTTTCTGCCTGACTTTTATATTAATAGTTATTTTAATTCCCAATTAAAAAGGCTTTCCAATGAGAAATCGAGGCCATCACATACTAAAATCTTATTGTAAACATAATTTTATAAATTTGGAAAATTGTGTAAAAGACCTTTTCTTTGCGTTTCTCGATCCCCACCTATTGTTATCATCCAGAGTGGAACCAGCGATGGAAATACCTCCGCTGCCGCCACCACTGGACTTGGCCGAGTCTGCTTTTCTTTTTTTTGTTGCCGGGGGATTCGATGTACTGCCCGAAGATAGGCTTGTTGATGAGGGAGAACTGCCCTTGCCCGTAGTATTCGGATTGCTAGCGGCTACATTGGAGGATACTACAGTCCCTATGGTCATAAGGCCGGTGGGCTGATTGCTCGCCGACGAGCCTGCGCTGGGTAAGTTATTGTCTCTTTCTGAGTTTGTGTTAGCACCGGCGGAATCGCTCAATCCGGAGCTAGTGGCGTTGCTGGATCCTTGTGCGAAATTAGAAGTGTTGGTCGTGAGATTACTGGACAATAGTATTTTGCCGGGTGCGCTTGTGCTGTCACTTCCTCCCGGGTTTGTTGTGCTCAGATTCTGGGCTTGATTCGAGTGCTCATGTATTGTTGTGGGCGCTGAGCTAGCAGCTGAGCTTGTGACATGCGATGTCCCTGTTCCACTGATCCCACTCATTGTTGTCGACGTTGATGAAATGATGGGCTGGGTGCTGCTGGTCGTACTTGGCTGCACTTGGATCGAGTCTTTGGCCTTTGATAGCTTAGACGAGGACTTGTCTCGGGAGGACGAAGAGTTGGAAGATGTCGATGAGGCGGCTGATGAATTCGAAAAGCTATTGTTCACTATATTGCTACTGTTATCCTTGCTATCCTTATCCTTGCTAGAATTGGAGGATTTGTTTAAGCTCTTGCTATGCTTATCCTTGTAGCTGGTGCTGCTGCCTGTGCTGTTTGAGTTACCAGCCGATGATGTCGATGATTTCGGGGTGGCGACAGCAGTAGTCGTCGACATTTGAGACGCCGCACTACCGATAGCTGTTCCAGTACTTGATCCACTCGCACTGCCTCCGCTGGCTAAGCTCCCAGCACTGCTGGTGCCTCCGCCAGGTAGGTTGCTATTGCTTAAATTACTGCTAGTGGTGGTATTACTACTGCCAGGTAGTAAACTGCCACCATTTGGTGCACTGCCGCCAGAGTTCGCAGAACTCGAGGATGGATTGGCCGCCGCCACTCCCGTCGAGGATGAAGTGCTGCTGCTACTGCTACTGCTGCTGCTTGACGATTGCTTCCCAGACGCATTGCTTTTTCGTTGTTTGGACGATGAGGAAACGCTTCCGCTTCCGCTTCCACTTCCAGCTGAGTTTGCTGGATTTTGGGTAGCTCCACCACTTCCACTTCCACCGCTGCTGCTGCTGGTAATCTTAATGCTCGTAGCCGATGTGGCCGATGAGTTCATGGTTGAATCGATCTCCTTCTCGGGCGACGAACATGAATCGGATGAGGTGTCATGTTGAATGGGTTTGTATGGCGGTATGGTTTTGACGTTGCCGCCCTTTTTCTGCAAAGTATCAACAATTTGAATGGAAAATAACGAATGCTGATTCTCATATACGAACCAGTTTACTGTAATGATGCTGGCAGTAGCCGCAATACTTCACGTTATCCAAATAATTGCCCGCCTCCTCGCAGAGCAGGCCGAGACTCTGGGCGCATGTGACATGGAACTGTTGCTTGCAGTTCGATTTGTTGCACTGCATGCAGGCGCCAAAATTGGCACGATTCGGTTTTCCAATCTCATTGCAAATGTAGCAAGCTTAAAATCAAATCAAACAAATCAGTTAGAGTGAGGATTTTTGTATATTCTTAACCTAAAAGGACACATACTCTTCGAGTACCGTTCCTGCGGTATTAACGCCAGTATTATGGGCTCCATTGTGGTCACGTTGCCGAACCGAACCTCCGGTATGTACAGGGCGCAAACGACGTGGGCCCAACCGCTGTTGTCCGTCTTCTTGAGGGCACCATCCCGCGAGGGACAGAGCTCGCAGCGAACACGGGAGGTGCGCTCCTGGGACTCGCATTTGCGACAGTACCAGGGTCCCGTGGGCACAGTCACGATCCCATAGCATGCCTGGTGCACTGCCACCGTGCAGTTTTGGCCGTCACAGTAGACGAGCGGGTTCTCCGGCCACCCCCGCTCGTCCGAACAAACACAGCAGCCTCCCACCATCTCCTTCATATCGTCCAGCTTGAACTTTTTAATCTTGACAAGCTTTTTATTCAGGCTTGCGGAGTGAATGGTGTCTTCCTTGCTGGAGTCGAGCTCCAGTTTTGCATTGAATGTAGACGGAATTTTGTTAGCGCTGCAAGTAAAACAGACCAACTTTGGTTAAAAATAGGGAAAGCAAAATGTTTAGAAGAAGCTAGTAATTATGCTATTAAAGGAAATTTAATAACAATAACAATAACAACAATTCCAATGTTATGCACATATAATGCATTTTGTATCCCCTTTAGCACTGATTCCACGTGTACATTTTAAAGATCCATCGATCTTGGGATAAAGCGGTTCCGGCCTTTCTCGCTATCGACTCTATCGATGCAGGTGTCAATTTGCAAGGTCATTTGCACTCGCTGTCGCACTTGCTCACTCGCACACAACAATAACAAGTACCGGGCCGGCCTTATGAAATATTACTTAATTGTTTTTGTGCACATGTATTTACAAATTTAGCCTTCCACCAGCGTAAGCGAGCGAGATAGCGCCTGGGCTCCATTCGCAAAACATTTACACGCACACAATCGCACTTGCCATTTACACACGTAAATACACAATCTCTCAATGTCAAGGCGATTTTCAACGCTTCTTAACAAACCGGACGACTTTTTTGTTGCTGTTTTTAAAAATCACTTTAATAATTAAGGCTGTAAACATATTCAGCGAGCTACCGAATACTGATATAACATTTATCACCCACAATAAAGTGCTACGTCAAAGAAAAAACCAAAACGAGCGACAACAAAATCACGCACACACACTCCGGCACGAGGCATTCCATAGCTGGTTCATTGAACTTGAATAAAATCGCTTCTCCCAAATATAAACAAAGGCGGTACCAAAAATAAAACGGGAAAATGCAGGGTATTACTCCAATTGGATTTGCAGGCTAATTGCCACGAGAGCGAGAGGCCGAAAATATGTGGGTCGCAGCATCTGCAGATTTCACAACAATACTAATAATAATAATAATAATAACGACATGCGGGTGTTATTTCTGTTCCATTCATGCGCCAGTAGCGACCATTGCATTGGTGTGCGAGTGCGAGAGAGTGCGGGTCTACTTCTACCGTTATTGGGTCAGCGTGTTGCCAACAGCCGAAAAACGCACCCAGCCAGCGTGTTGCCAACTGCGCGAGAACTTAACGGTGTAAAAGCAGTAAAAGCACTAAAAACACACATACACACACTGGGAACTTAAAACGAGGCCGCTCCGCTGTGCACGCCGCTTTTGTAATGAAGAGCAATGCACTCAGATACATACACACGCTCGCGGGGAGATGCTTCATCACTATATATACACGAAATGCCGGAAAAGGGGCGCGTTTTTGGGGGGTGAAATATATGGCATATATGTATACTCCATTTACTGTGGAGTTTTTGGGGGCTGGAGGCGAGGGTGGTTTCTCCCACTTTTCCGAGTTTCCCTCTTAAAGCACACGACTCTTAAATTCCTATCATACTGTGTGTCTATACCCGTGCGCGGCTTGAATTTATTGATTTTTATCGGCAATTGCTTTATTTTCAGGGCTTTAAAACGTCATCAAAGAGCCTCCAACAAATGAAAAAAAAACTAGTTTCGCGCGCGGCCAAAGTGGTCAAGCAACGCACAACAAAAACAGAAGACACAACAAAAAATAAAGAAAGAAAGAAAAATATCTCTTTTTTCTGGGAGCGGTCACCGAAAAACTTGAAATTCTTTCAACTTTCTTGTAGCAGCTTCTTATTGGGCGCCCAACGCCTTCACAGAATATTGATTTTCACGATTTTATTACCCGATTTTACACTTGGAAAGAACGTTTTTCTCAAACACTAAAGGCCAATTGTTGATTTTATAGGTTTCTCCCAGCTTTTTCCAGCACTTTTCCTCGCTTTATCGAGACTTTCCAGCCGCCCACGAGCAGCAAGCGCACGCAAGTAAAATAATCAACACACAAAAACGAAAAAAGGCGCTGAACATCATCCACCAGCGCAACAACAACAGTGTGCGCGAGTATTTACAACACCAACACACACCACACACACCTTGTAACTTGTTTGTTGTTGTTTCGCTCGCACATCTGGGGCGAGCAGTGCGGCGCGAGAGAGACAACACCACCTGCTCTGTATACAAATGCAGTTAGGCGAGAGAGACAGTTTTCAAAGCTACGCAATGCTGGCGAAAAACCGGGAAATCGAATATTTTCGGTAAAATGAGACGTGCGCGGCGTTTGAACTGCCAAAATTTGGTGAAAAGAACGCGATTTTAAGCCGTTTAATCCGCTGAACGACTTATACCCGAAATCAATCACACGTCTTCTTCTTGTTTTTGATAGTCGATAAAATCCCAAACGCTTCTGGGATGTAATAAGTAGTTTGGTATTTTCCTACCAATTGGGAATATACCAATAATTAATTTAATTTAATTTTCTTTAAATTATTTTAAAAATGATTTGAATAATTTGTGTTTTTACACGTATGTATATTTAAAGCAAATTAAGAAACAGAATTTATAAATGATTCAACAAAATGATTTTTTGAGTAGTATATAGTTTTTCTAGTATATTTCCCACAACGAAGCAATGTATATTTGATCCGATTTTCGATTTTTTCATTGCGTAAATTCGAATTGGAGTAAATACCATAAGTACCGAATTTGAATTTCGCTACAAAAGTTAAAAATGAAAAAATGATACAACATTTAATTTGTTTAAATTCTGGTAGAAAATGCTAAAAATGAAAACTGATACGATACATATAAATTTTATTATAAGTTTTAATTAGTTTTTCGTATTTTTTGTTTTACATATAATGTTAAAATGTAATTATTGTAATTAAAATAATTGAATGTAAAACTTAAAGTAGATCCTGTTACCTCATGCTTTTCTTTTGCGTTGCAAAATATGCTCTGCTTCATATCGTCTGCTGCTTCATCGTCTAATAAGCTAACGTTCCTTTAATTTAATTTTTTCTTTGTTTTTGACTTATGAAGATCTTTTAATATTTTTATTTCATATTATAATATGTTTAAAGAAATGAGTTTATTACCGTTTAGATTAGTTTAATTGAAATTTTACAAATTAAATAGAAATTCGATGTATTCAGCAATGTATCGATGTTTTTGCATCACTACTGCCTGTCCGTTTCTTTGCAGTTTTAAAGCTACATATGTATGTATGTATTTGAATGAATCTTTGCAAATTGCAACCAAATTTGCAACCAACGCCAAGTTTTGTTCAAATGTCAGGCTATGCAAAAAATGCCCAGCACCATCGATAGTGTCAAAAAACTACCGATTGTTGCTTAGAGAGGCAAAAATTCGATACATCGGTACTGCCATCGATAGTATCCCAGCTCTACTCCTCCACCCCTGACGTCTTTGCATTTTAAAATCGACGTTTTTTGCGAGAAAATCCAAGGAAAAAATGTCCTCAAACGGCGACTGCTTTGTTGTTCTGCCTGCCAACTGCGCCGACGGTTCGCTAATTTTTGGTCGCAACGCGGAGGACGCCGGGGCCACAAGCGTTGCATCGGAAGTCTGCTTCTATGATGTCAGCGACGTGCTGGAGGGGAAGGTAACAGACGGGGAGGCGAAACGAGACTCCAAACCTAAGCTCGATCAATGACTCACTCACAATTTCGGATACCTTTCAGCCCGACGGTGGTGCGGCTGACTCGGAGGCGAGCGACGGCGACGCTTTGCGTGTCATATTGCAGAAACCGCAGCCTGGGCTCTGGGGCGGAGATTTCGGGGCCAACGAACGCGGCGTGGCCGTTGGGCTCACCTGGGCTGCAGGGGAAGAGGAAGCCAAAGATAGCGATTGTCTGCTGAGCACTGATATAGTGCGGTACGTACAGGCAGAAATTATATTCATCCACATTCACCTTGGTAACAGTTTTCTTCAAAAACAATGTATAAACAACTTCCTTTTCTTCTAGTCTTACTTTGGCCAAGGCCAGCGACGTGGACGCGGCTGTGGATCGAATCGGAGTTTTGGTTGCTGCTCATGGCCATGATAAATCCAAAGTGAACTTCATTGCTTGTGATTCCGCTGCTGCCTGGTTCGTTAGTTGCTCAGGAAAAGTCTGGGCAGCCGAGAAGTTGGAGAACAGTTTCCTCCGACTGCCGACCGGCGGACTAGTGGTGACCACCACCGTAAATAAGTCCAGTGAGGGACTGGACTCGTCCGCTAGCTTTTCTGCTGCCCAAGATGCCGAGGCGCAAGCTCCGGCCGAGGATTGGTGTGGACCAAAGCCAGCTGGAGATGGCACTTACACCCAGCACGATATGTTTGAGACGCTTCGAGCGGCCAGTAATCCAAGTCGTTCGCGAGCGGCCACCGTGTCGGTGTTATCAGGCAAGGGAATCTCGTGCCACTGGTTCACGGGTACGCCCAATGCCGCAGAGTCTGTGTTTAAGCCGTTCGTTTTCGCCCCCAAGCCGAGAATCTCGCCGCTGACCCAGGTGCAGGCGGAATCGGATTTGACACTGCTGCACAAGCTTCACTCGCAGCGAAAGCCGGCGGCCTTAGAGCACTTGCGCAGCTTGGAACGCTCATGTGTGGACGAGCTAAATAACTACTTCTCACTGCAGGATCATGCCAGTGACGAGCTGGACGAACTGCTCAAGGACTGTGTCGAGGCGGAGGTCAAATTCTATCGCTAGGCAATTGAAAGTCCATTTCTATACGGATACTACTCCAAAAACAAGCTTGCAAGCAGATCTTTTGAGCTTCTGGATTTGACTTGAGCACTTTTTATGGCAAAATACCAAATAGGCTTTCTTGTGCAATTTCCTATCGATTTTATTTTGTTTATAGTTTTTATGCTTTTGCGTGATATTTCATACATTAATTATTTATTCTCTCTATCTCAGTGGCAATCTCTGACTTGATTTTAAAGTATTATTATTATGTGACATTCCCAGGCTTAGTTAAAACGATTTACATAAAACTGCATTCAAATATATACATACAATACATATATGAATACATACATACATAAATATACATTATATACATATATGGCTCTCAAATAAACGCATAAAATCTGCATTTATAAAAATGTATCGTTTAGTCTTTAAAAAAAAAACCTCAGCCAGACAGAGTTAATGTTTGCCTGATAGTTTATTTCATGGGGACAGCGGATGTCAGAAAAAAAGCTCTAGTTACTATATTCATTTATTTATTCAGTTAAACGGATTCTACAACCAAATTAGTCTTAAAAATAGTGTTATGATTGTGCAAGGCCTCCAGCTTGGTGATCTCAAAGGCCTGGTATATCTCACGGAAGTCCATAATATTGCGTGGGTCACTGTCCAACCAGAATCGGTCGAACTCAAAGAATAGATAGCAGTATAGCTTGTGGAAGTCCTCCACTGTGCTAAAGTCTTGCTTGTGCTGGACCACCAGATTATAGAAGTGCGTTTTCGCGGCTCCCGTTTTACACAAATTGAAGGCCATCGAAGTGAGGTTAATGCCCACAATGGCGTAGGTGTAGCCCAAAGTGGGGTGCATGGAGTGCAAGAGCACATGCTTGGCGGCATCATTGTATTCGGTGGCAAAGTAGAGCAAATTCTCCAAGCCGAGCATGCCCATACCCCGGAAATCTGTCTTGGGATCGTCGCCCTGAAAGCCGATGTCCTGCCACTGTTTGCTCACCCGCCCCGTTAGTGGAGCCTCCGGCATAAGGAGTTGCCACAATCGCAGCAGCTTCTGCTCGTGCTCGAGGTTATCTGAGTCATACCGTTCCGCTCGCAGCTGCTCCAACTGATGCATCAGTCGGCGGTAGCCCCACATGCTAGTGACGCAGGTCCCAAAAAGCCGGGCAAAGTCCGGATGCACATTGTTCTTGATGCGCTTGGATTGCATCACCACTCGAGCGGCGCGGGGAGCTGGAAGAAAGCAATGATACATAAATTAGTAAATTTAAGTAACTAATTTTGTTATATTTTTGACGCACCGAACTCTAACAGCTCCCTGTTGTCCACATACGGCACCGCCTCGTCAAGGTCAAAAACTAGGCGCCTTATTTGCGGCGTCTTGGACAATTCCAGAGATCTCTCGACTTGACTCGTCCTACTGGCACCAGCGCGAGCGCCATAGCAGATCCTTTGCAGCTCGGACAGCCGGGTGAATGCGTGAAGGAACCATTTAATAAATGGCCTTATATAGCTAACTATAAAGGGCAGGATTCTGTCGAGTATAAACATTTTTTCCCTATAAGCGAACACCTTGGGCTACAGCTGGGAAAGATTTCGGTTTCCCGATTGCGTTGTTTGGGTCGCCGGGTTGCCACGGCAACCGGTATCCGTTAGCTTTCGTTCACAATTTGAATTTGAATTTGTTTTATGGTATAATACACATTTTAATTTTATAAATTTTAATAACAAATGCAAAATATTTTATTGTTCTAAAAAAAGGACGTTTCACAATACTGGGAACGGTCAAAACACTACACTAAATTAATCGTGGTGAAATGAATACCACACTAATTCCATATTGGTAGTAACTGTAAAACTGTACAGCTTCGGTAGAAATTGTAAAACTGTAAAACTTAAAACGCGAAAAATTTGAAATGACAGAGAAACTTATAACGACAAACAATGTTGGGCCAATTGAGACTATCATTATCAAGATCATTCAGCTCCTCAAAAATGCGGCTTTTCGGGCATCTGCGGAAGTGCAAGTCTAGTTTTTGTTCTACAATTTGCCGCGGCAGTTTGTATGCAGATTGTATGCTGTGTCCGGATTGGCCATCCAAATTTCAGCGGCTCTTATATACGCCACTTGACGATTGCGTTAGGGTTGTCGGAATTGTAAAAAAATATTTTTTTTAAATATTTTTTTACAATTTTTTAAAAATATTTTTTTAAAATATTTTTTCCACAATAAAAGTAAAAAAAGATTTTTATTACAAATTATACTTTATACAGTTTTGGAAACAATATATAATTTAATAATTTTCCGATCATTTTTTGAAACAATGGTTGCGTTCACCAGAACAACAGATCACTGATCACTGATGGATTTCTATTGATAGTGCGTGTCATCCCTAATTTTTTGCAAGATTTTAGTAAACATGATCACCAAAAAGGGATCGTAAAAATAGTCCGCTACCTTTTCGCGATACTAATTGATTATATCGATGGTTGAAGTATCGAAATGAAAAATAGAGGAAAAAGAACGTAACTAATGGAAAAATAAATTATTATTAATGAAAGCAGTTGTCAGTCATTATAATTACTTAATTTTAACGAATTGATAATTATTTATATAATTATTATTATGTTTTTGTAAGCAAGAATGAAGTGTACAGTGCTGCATTAGAATGAAATAAATTTGACAGCACGCCTTTTCAATGAAATAAGGCACCACATTCAGCAATAAATTATTTTATGAGGTCTCTGGTCAAAAACTATTACTTGGACAATTTTAGGAATATTTTAAATTGTCTCCAGTTGCTTTTTAGTTACAGTTACCTGTTGTTTATTTAAATTATCTTAAAAGCAAATTCAAATCAATGTTGGCGGGAAGCAGGAAGATAACGATAGGTTCCAAGCCGATGTTTTTTGAGACGGCGTAATGACCATACGCGTTCACCAGAACAACATGATCACCGATCCCTGAGGGATCAGTGATCAGTGATCATGTTGTTCTGGTGAACGCAACCAGTAATTTTGTTACTTCATTTGGGAGGCAAAGCTTTCTTTTTACTCTGCTGTTGAGGTTAACAGAGGATATTATTGGGTCTGATGTATCCATTGCTCTTTGAAATAAATCCCTCAGGGATCAGTATCATGTTGATCATCACATGTTGTTCTGGTGAACGCGTATGATCATCATATAACCCCAATGTAATTTTCAAAAATGTCAAGGGGCCGGAAGGCAAGACACAATGAAGATCATGAGGTATAGCACAGCAAATATGACTATGAATGCTTGTGTGCGTACACTCTTTTCCCTATTTCACGGGATGCGGAGGGAGGCGTGGCAAACCCATAGCGCACAATTGATCATTTGGATGTGCTCTATAAGTACATGCAATAAAATTTGCAAAAAGTAAGCATAAAGCCCTTTAAATCAACAAAAGAGTTTTATTATTGAGTGAAAAAATAAAACTCGTCAATAATAATTATTTTTGAGTTTTATTTTTTTCAATCAATAATAATAATTATTTTTGATTTTTATTTTTTTTGCTTCAAAAAAAATTATGATTATGTACAGATTTTTATATTTTTGATCAAAAATAATAATTAATATTGATTTATACAATATTACTCAATTTTAATCATTATTAATGATAAAAAGAATATAAATCAATCTGTAATCATTATCATGTGATTTTTAAAATAAAACTTATAATGATTACGTTCCCTGCTATTTTTAAATGTCTTAAAGCTACAATACGTGGACCCTGTTTCGACCATGAAGAAGATTGGATAAAAGCAAAAGCATTTCCTGGAAAATTTCTGAGAATTGGAGAAAATCAAAACGCAATTTTAAACAGTTTGAACGAAGACATTCTGCCTGGCTAAGTTCTGAGACATCTGTTATTATAACGAAACGAACAAGAGCTGTTGGACGGCCTGCATTACCATACATATATGTCAAAAAAATAAGAACACAGAAAAAGGATGTTGCAGACTTCATAGCAAATAAGACAGGAAATGTTTTATTTTTAATTCAAGCTGCGGGTGCTGCTGCTCGAAAGCGGACACAGCCTGATCTTGCCTATGTCCTTAAATTGTTTGCTTTATGTCCACAAAAAGCTAAAGAAATTCCAGTTGTAAGCCCAACGAAAGTTTCTGCTAATGAGGCTTTAGCTCTCATTCTAAAACAGGGCCTAACAAAACAACAGTATTGTTCAATTAGAGAGGTACCTCTTCAAAATCTATTAGACCACACAGCAGCTCGTATCGCAGGCTTACAGGAATAGGTTGTTATATGCGCAATGGAAAATCAAGGCACGGAATTCCTTACATCAGAACTTATTTTAAGTTATGGATTTGATGGCAGTTCTGGACAATCAAGCTACATTCAAGGCTCCTCCGCAGAGCAACCTCTTAATAGGGATTCAGGTCTCTTCGCTACGACCGTAACACCACTGAGACATGTCGATGCATCCAGTAACGTATTGTGGAATAATAGGACTCCACAATCTATATGTTTTTTTCGTCCCTTAAGGCTAGCTTTTCTTAAGGAGTCCAAAGACTTAATACTTCAGGAGAATCTAAGGCTAAAAAGCGAGGTCCTTAAATTAAAATCATGTAAGATTATCATGACTCATGGAAAAATCCTATTTGTTAAATTTCGGTTACATCTAACCGTTATCGACGGCAAAGTTTTAACCGTAATAACGGGAACAAGTTCATCTCAAGCTTGCCCAATTTGTGGAGCGAACCCCAAGGACTTTTTAAACAATAAGAATTTTAAATGTGAGAAGTTTCTATCCATTTCTAAGCAACTTAAAATATGGCTTGAGTCCCCTTCACTGCTGGATAAGATTTTTAAATTCGTTTTACACGCAGGCTATAAATGCCAGGTTAAAAAATGGAAAATATATAGCCCAGACGATAAAAGAATAGTTGCTGAACGAAAGTCCCACCTACAAGCCTTATTTTGGAAGCAGTTATCCCTAAAAGTGGATCAACCTAAGGTGGGCGGATTTGGCAGCACAAACGACGGAAACACTGCTCGTCGTGCTTTCAGTAACCCAAAAATATTCTCTGAGATTACTGGAATAAGCCTTAAGCTCGTCTCTAATATGAGGACAATATTAATCTGTCTCTCATGCCAGCTACCCATTAATGTGGCCAAGCTTAGGAGCTTCTGATATGCAACTGCAGAATTAATTGTTAATGAGTATCCTTGGCTGCCAATGACTGCCATGGTACACAAAATTCTGGTACACTCTGCTGACATTATCGAAAATACCATCCTGCCAGTAGGATACTTTGAAGAAGAGGGTGCGGAATCAACAAACACGTTTTATAAATCCGATCGCCTGCACCACGCAAGAAAAATTAGCCGAAAGGATAATTTTTCCGATTTATTTCAAAGAGCAATGGATACATCAGACCCAATAATATCCTCTGTTAACCTCAACAGCAGAGTAAAAAGAAAGCTTTGCCTCCCAAATGAAGTAACAAAATTACTATCTTGTGAGTATAATGGCATGATAGCTTATTCGGATATTCCTGGAGTATGGTGCTGGAAAATAAAAGCGATGACGATGAACAATAGGTGGGAGACATAAAATATTAATAACAATAAAATTCTAGATTCTTCATTTTCAGGTTTTTCGAGAAATATTATTTTCTTACAGTATTTGTTAGATAAAAACTATAAAACAGAATTTAAAAATTTCTAATTTATATGAAAACAAGGTAAGACAACCATCATTTTATTTTTATTGTATTATATTGCTAATATACAATATTTAAAATTTTTGGGGGAAAAAAAATTTTTTTTTAATGTAGAACCAGAACAACATGATCACTGATCACTGATCCCTTACGGATCGGTGATCATGTTGTTCTGGTGAACGCGTATGATCATTACGCCGTCTCAAAAAACATCGGCTTGGAACCAATCGTTATCTTCCTGCTTCCCGCCAACATTGATTTGAATTTGCTTATAAGATATATGAAATAAAAAAAAACAGGTAACCATAACTAAAAAGCAACTGGAGACATTTTAAAATATTCCTAAAATTGTCCAAGACCTCATAAAATAATTTATTGCCTAATGCGGCGCCTTATTTCATTGAAAAAGCGTGCTGTCAAATTTATTTCATTCTAATGCAGCACTGTACACTTCATTCTTGCTTACAAAAACATAATATTAAATTTATAAATAATTATCAATTCGTTAAAATTAAGTAATTTTGATGACTGACCACTGCTTTCATTAATAATAATTTATATTTCCTTTAGTTACGTTCTTATTTCTCTAGTTTTCTTTTCGATAATTCAACCATCGATATAATCCATCAGTATCGCGAAAAGGTAGTGGACTATTTTTATGTGTTATTTGGAGCCCTCTTGTATACATAATATGTATCGTATCGTAATAAAATTGAGTCAATCTGTGTATTTTGATAAAATACATTAAGGTTTTGAAAATACCTAGCGCACTCGCACAAAATTATAATATCTTTGTACCTTTGGTACAGGGTATAAAAAGCATCACATTCAGTAATAAATTATTTTATGAGGTCTCTCGTCAAAAACTATAACTTTGACATTTTTAGGAATATTTTAAAACGTCTCCAGTTTCTTTTCAGTTATACGAACTGTTGTTTATTTCAGTTATCTTATAAGCAAATTCAAATCAATTTTGGCGGGAACGATTATTTTTAAAACGGCAAAATGTATCATAAGCGTTCACCAGAACAACTTGCTCACTGATTACTGATCCGTTCTGGCGAACGCAATGTTTAATGTGAGTCAAATTAGTATCTGTGAGTTAGCGTCGATGCGGAACGGTGAGAAAATGGAACACGGAGAAATATTTTATATTTTATTTATTTCGTAAATAAGGCACTAATTTAGTTATAAACAGTAAGGTACGCGAAGCTAATTTATATTAAAATATCGGTACCCTGACGTCTTTTGAGTTGGAAGAGCATGAAACGTGTGGCGCGCAGATATTAGCGCAGTAGATATTAGCTGGTTACAATAAGAGAGTTAAGAAATTAAGAAATTAAGATATGAAGGAATGGAATTGGATAATTTTAATTTAAACAGTCGGCGGGCGCGCCCCCTGGTGGTCGAAGGAAAGGTCACACTGAAGAGGCAGAACGGACACACTAAAAAAGTAGAACGGGCATACTAATTCTAACAGATGAAGAAGATCGCTATATAAGGCGGACCACAGCCCTTGGGATGGCACTCAGTCTCCGCCGGCGATCGGCGAAGGAAGGACAGCAGCGGCAGCTGGATCCGGGAGTCCTCAAGGAGCTGAGAAATCATATGTCCGCAAGGGAATCGCCTAGACTAACTAAATCTTCATAGATTTGCTTTCTAAACAAATCTGCTGGCTGCAAATTTGTCATTGACCTATTCTGCAGGTAACATTTGGCGAACTGCAATATAAAAAGGCCACAATTATACTCGTCCTTTTGAGTACCGTGGCTTATAGAGACGCATGTATAACTAATATTACTTATCCGGTCTAGAATATCTTTGAAATATATTTTAAAATTTTTAGCCATTTTTGTTTCACCAAAAGGATCTAAAAACTGAAATTCTTGTTTAATTATATCTACATAGCATATACTAAAATGATTTTGGTTAAATTTTTCCTGGCTTTCAGCCATTTTTGAAAGTATATCTGTCTGGCGCTTCTGCTCTGCCAGGCGCTCGCGGGCAATTTCTAGCATCTCGCTTTCCTTGCTCAGCTTAGCGCGCTTTTCAAGAGGAGGATGTGTTTGGCTTGAGGAGGGAGAATCTTTATCTTCTTCTGGCTCAACTTTTATGTCCGTCAAAAAGTATTCTGTTGTATCTGCAATAAGAATATATAATTAATCGATTATAAATACAAATTCGGTGTTTAGGAACATACTCTCGTTGTCCACTTTATTTTGGGACATGTTGTGAACCGCGAGGTGCTGAGAATACTATTTATTTTGGAATAATGCTGCCAGGCGGATGGAGCTCCACCACTTGGCCCCATTTTGTTCTTCTCCTGCCTGGGAAAAATAATATTAGATTGGAATAGGAATAGATTGACATTCTGTCTCTTATAGGTACCTATACTTCCTCGTGAGATTTTCTATTTTATTTCTCACTTCAGTCCACGACGTATTATGACCGGAATCGATCATGGCTTGAGCCATCTCCTTATATATATGGGAGTTCTTCCGCATTCCCCTGAGCTGATATATGTTGTCCTGCCACAAATCTATTAGGAGGACCTCCATAACGAGCGTCCACCTCAGCTTTCCTCCAGGTGTTCTAGTATCAACTACAATATTGAAAACAATAATTAATAATTATTGTAAAAAAACTTGTGAATATACAACCTCTTGACTCGGAGCCTTCCATTTTTCAAAAGCACCAATTCTATTGTTCCAACTTTCCATTTTGACAAATTTCCAATCAAAATGTTCCATTTCATATGTTCCAATTAAATTGTTCCAATTCTCAATTAAGAAATTTCAACAGAAGAATTCTAAGTTAAAAGTCAAAGAAAAAAGTACATCAAATTTTGGATGTACAACGGATGTGGAACGAAATAAGAACGCTCGGATGGAGAAAATCATATGGAACATCTGTTCAACGGATGGGGGAAGGCAGAACTTTCTTTGTTTAGCTTAGATGAAAACATCGATGTTTTAAATAAAAAAAAATTGGCAGTTATTTTTGTGTATTTGAACATTATTTTAATTTGTAATGTTTAAAAATTAAAAGTCAAATTTTCAACAAAAAATATTAATTTTATTAATTCCTTATTAAATAAAAAAGATAACGAATAACAAATTAAAATAAAACTTCATAATATTCATGTTATACTTCTTTGGTATAATACATATACTATACTTTTATTTTACTATCTCTACTGTACTATCCCTACATACTATCCCTACTATACTATCCTTACTTACTATCCCTACTTTACTATCCTTACTTACTATCCCTACTTTACTATCCTTACTTCTATCGCGAACTCTACTATATACATATATTTACATATTATTTACATGTTTGTTTTTGTTTAAAAATAGGAGCTTATCGACAACGGTCGATGATAGCCGCGTGCGACGCTCACATATTAGTTGTCCTGCTTTACTGAAAACCCTTTTAGATTCGCACGAAGATGAGGGAACGCAGAAGTATTTTTTAGCTAGCGTTTTAAACGCGTCGCTATCTGTAGTAATCTAAAATATAATTGATACAATAAATTGGAAAAAATAT
>VNJQ01006096.1:0-37853 GCA_008042515.1 Drosophila truncata | reverse complement strand
ATGATATAGTCGGCCGATCCCGGCCGTTCCGACTTATATACTGCGTGCAAAGGAAAGAAGGGTTTGTGCAAAGTTTCAAGTCGATAGCTTTAAAACTGAGAGACTAGTTTGCGTAGAAACAGACAGACGGACAGACGGACAGACGGACAGACGGACAGACGGACAGACGGACAGACGGACAGACGGACATGCTTATATCAACTCAGGAGGTGATCCTGACCAAGAATATATATACTTTATAGGGTCGAAGATGTCTCCTTCACTGCGTTGCACACTTTTGACCAAAATTATAATACCCTCTGCAAGGGTATAAAAAGAGGCGAATATTATGCAATTATCTCGATGGCTAATTGCTGTTGTGTTGTATTGGCAACAACTTCCCCCCGTCTAACCATCGCACGCTTATCGCTCTTGGCCTTCTGGTAGCGGGTAATAGCAGAGATAGTCGGCGCCTCCAGATTCCAGTTCTCCTTCCCGGGGACGTGAGGTTCCATTGAACTCGGGACAAGAATTTATATACACACTATACATACATTTAGTATTGAGAAACCAGTTGCACTCCGCGTTCTCTAATCTCGCGCGGCCCATTAAGAGACGCCGGCATCAGTGATTTATGCAAGCAATTGACTTTACCCAGCTCCTCGTCAAATAATTTATGAATACGAATACACAAAGTCAGGAATATGGGTATTAGGAGGTCATTGCGGGATATGATCTCAGCATTAACCAAAATTAAACGATTATCTCAGGAACTTTATTTTTCTCTTTTCATTTTATAATAATTTAATATCATATTTCCTTGCACATCTTTCTCTGAAACCCTTTTCTAATAAAACTCCTTTATCCTTTGCCTTTATTTCAGGAGCACGACATCTCCAAGAAATGCGAATATCTGTTTAAACTCGACTACAGCGTCATAGAGCTGGACAACTCGAACGGATTGCTCAGTCCGCGTTACCCTGGTCGGATACTCATTCCCGAATGCGAGCATGGACACATGGCGAAAACGTTAATACCGGGCAATGGCCTTTTCGGACCCGTGGGCGTCGGATTAGGTGGAGGTGGCTCCTCGGGAACAACAGCAACGGCCACGCCACTGAATAGTAGTGCTGGCAGCACCGGAAGCGAAGGTGTGGGCATTCAGGCCTTTGTCACATTCGCCAATCCCCTGCAGACGCCACAGCAACCAGCGACGATGCATCCACTCCAGCAGCAATATCCCTCACAGCCACAGTATCCTTCCTCCCAGCAGCAGCATCAGCATCAGCAACAGCAACAGCAACAACCCGCGCAACAACAGCCCCAGCATACGATCTACGAGGACCAGTACGATATTCAAAGAATGCGAGAGCTGGTAACAATGGCCAAGTACGCGAGATGTCGCCAAAGGTTCGCCGTGCCCGTGATTATGTATCGCGGCAAATACATTTGCCGATCGGCCACGCTGTCGGTAATGCCTGAAACTTATGGCCGGAAGGTGGTGGACTATGCCTACGACTGCCTGAGCGGTGGTAATTATACGGCGCCCAATGGGGAGGAGAACGATGCAGATTCCACAGACGAATCGCTGATCAATCACATCCACGACCAGGCTCAGTCACAGTTTAGCTACGACGAGGTCATCAAGAGCGACATCCAGCTGCTACACACGCTCAATGTCTCCACCATTGTGGACCTAATGGTGGAGAATCGTAAGATCAAATACTTTATGGCGTGAGTAAAATATAAAATTGGTTTAATTCTTTAAAGTTATTAATCTATTCTCAATTTATAGCGTTTCTTCATCAGAAAAGGCGGACCCCAACAAGCATTACAAGAGTTTTAACCTGCTATCGCTGCCGTATCCGGGCTGTGAGTTCTTCAAGAAGTTCCGGGACAATAACTACATGGCTCGCAACCTGCATTATAATTGGAAGCAGTCCTTTAACGATGCCAACATCAATATACCGAATATGGGACCCGCCGCTGACATCGATGTGGTTTGGCCGGAGTACCGTGACTGGGATCTGGTGGCCATTACGCAGAACTATCTGCGGGCAACGCTCAAGTACGTGCAGGAGGATAGCTCTGGCCTGCTGATTCACTGCATCAGTGGCTGGGATCGCACACCGCTGTTCGTCTCCCTTGTACGATTGTCTCTGTGGGCAGATGGTCTGATCCATCAGTCACTGAA
Organism: Drosophila truncata; assembly: GCA_008042515.1. Taxonomy (NCBI): domain Eukaryota; kingdom Metazoa; phylum Arthropoda; class Insecta; order Diptera; family Drosophilidae; genus Drosophila; species Drosophila truncata. Next base: position 35,680 of record VNJQ01006096.1, on the reverse strand, counting down.
CGCCATGCAGATGGCGTACTTTACGCTGGCCTACGACTGGTACCTTTTTGGCCACCAACTGCCCGATCGCCTTAAGCGAGGCGAGGACATTATGTTCTTCTGCTTTCACGTGCTCAAGTTTATAACGGACGAGGAGTACAGCATAGTGGAGCATCGCAAGCGGACCAAAACCTCGAGCAGTAGTGGCAGCAGTGTGATAGTCATCAAGTCCGATGGCTGTGACGATGAACCGCTCAAAGAGTGAGTACTGCAGGGAATTTAAATCTTCGAAACTCTCGCTAATAACCGGATTCGTTTTCAGGGACTACATCCTGGCCTTTGATCAAGATAGCAACGACAGCTACTCAAACTGTTCCAACTGTGATATGTCCATAACAGATAACTTTTATGCCACGACGCCAGCGTCAGTCAATCCGCTGACCAGTAGATCGCCCAATCCCAAGCGGTAAGTGTACTTTCTTTTTGCTGCTTGGGAAACCATATTGAGCTCAGCTCTTCCTTCTTTAGATCCAGAACCAGTCCCATCTCAGTGCCCGGATCGAATGCGCGGCAACGGCAAGAGTCCACCTCTTCGAATGGCAGCTGGCAGGTGGTCACGGACACAGGCTCCATAGACTCAATGATGAACGGCAGCTACATGATGCGGTTTGTGGCCCAGCAACAGGCCGCTGATGGTGGCAGCAGCTCCTCAAACATTCCTATGTACAACGGTGGCAATGGCTACCACTGCAGCATCAATGCGGCATCGAGCGGCAGTGGCAGTGGCAGTGGCAGTGGCAGTGGCAGCGGAAGCGGTAGCAGCATAAGCAATGGCAGCACAACGCACGGTTTCGCAAATGGTTCCTCCAAAGACATTGGTGGCGGCAGCACCATGGCCAGCAAGCAGTGCATTAACTTGTGAGTTTCTATCGGAGATTCTGAGACACTGAAATCAAGAATTATATGGATTATCTTTTGCAGACGAAAGCAACGCCTGAATGCAGTGCGCGCCATTTTTATTCAAGCCTACGGCAAGACGATTGGACTGAAATTCAAGGAGGGATCCTCCATGAACCTCGCCACGTTCATTGGCAACCTGGCGGACCAACTGTTTTGAGGCAGCAGCAAATTGTTAGCTTCCCCTCCACACACAAACACACACAAATTGTTTTGTTTCTTGTTGTTTTCAATGGCTGCCACCAAACGACGACTGTATTTTCGTAGACACCTGTTGAATTGCGTTCATTATGTGACTGTTGTTGTTGAAATTGTGTAATAATGTGGATGGATAACTGATTAACTAATTAAGCATCAAACGAAAGAACGAACGAACACTCTCCTAGACAACGTGCATAGTACAACTCGTTCCTCCTGTCATGCCCCCGGTTCTCCCGCCTCCTGCTCTCCCGCTCTTTGTTTGTTTAGTTGTTAGGTTTTTTTCGAGAATGCAAAGCAAACGAATTACAAAAAAAAATGCGATTCGGATTATACAATAGCCTTAAGTTGTAATTTATAGTAATGTGTATTTTTTAAATAAACTTATGAGCATTTGATACAAGATAAAGAAAGAGTCGTCGTCTAGTGTTTCGTGGTGAATCGACTAGATCTTCGTATGCTGGCCAAAGGCAGATAGTCGTCCAGATCCAAACGCTTCAAGCGGACACGTACATTTTTACAAAACGCCTTGACGCTCTCCAAGGGTATAGCCAGGTTAAGGGTCATTGCTCCTTCCCTAGCGTTCTGGTCTTTGGATTTGATCGGGGACGAGGGAGGAACCTCTTCAACTGCCGGTTCGTCAAGTATTTCTATCTTGATTACGGGCGGGTCTCTGCAGTTCGTGGCTTCTTCGGCGTTACTGAACACATTGCTGATCACCAGGCCCGTTTCATTGGAATTTATAATCGTGGGCGCTTGTGACGGGGAGGACGAGTCAATATCCATTTTCAGGAGCTGTAAGGTATCTGGTGGCAGTTCCTTGACTTTTATGGACGCAAAAAACTCATTGTACTCGCGCCGTACAGTCCTTTTCGTTTTGGTGTCGAACTCATCGTATAGGTAGTTTGAGCGGCGCTCCTCGTCCATGATAAGGTCCAAAACTTCCACCTCGAGGCGTCGCCGTTGGCTTTGGGAGAGACCTTCCACAAAAGGCAGCTGGCTGAGCAAGAGATCCTGACACTGGGAATTCCATGGCCTCTTGGGCCTTTCAGCATTCAGACGATTGTTTAGATGGACCACAATCATCCACATCGGCTCAGGGATCTGACCCTTTGCCAGCGCCAGCGAATTGATCAGCGGCCGCAAGCTTTCCCAGCGCCATTGCAGCTCCTCCGTGCTGAACGGTGTGCTCAGCTGTATGCCCTCGTAGCTCTCGTTGAAGGCTTTGGTCACCTGCTCCCAGCCCCATTCATCGTAGTCGACGTCCTGCCGCCTGGGAACTTGCCGGCTGATGAGAAACGGGTACGTGCAAAGGAGCTCCAGGAGCCGCAAGTCGTTGAGCACTGTCTGAGAGTCGGCGTTCCTGTTGGATATGTTGATTTCCAGTAGGGCCACACGTTCATCCACAGGTGAACTAGGCCTTTCGTCGGCAGAGTCGGTGGCGTCGCTCATTTGAATTGCAGATGGTTTTTAAATGTCTGGATACTGGCTTTCTTTTCAAATTCCTCCTCCTTCTTGGATGTTTATTCTTCATCATCGATGCCATTTTTCCTTTCGCGACAGCCTGGTCACACTTAAAATGCTAAAAACAAGCTAGAACAGCTATAAAACAGAACATTTTAAAACGCTAGTGGAAAAATAGCTATAGCTATTAAGATAAAATAAAAATATATATTTTTTAGAATTAATTAGTTGAAGGATATGAAAGATATGCTTTTGAAAATAAATAAATTAGAGAAAAACCTAGCAACTCTTGGCAGTGTCAAATACCTTTAGAGACGAATATTTCAAATCCTACAGTTTAAACAATTTTTGATTATAAAAAGCTAACAGTTGGTTATAAACTAAACGATAATTAAGTATAGACAAATTAGACATGTTAAATTATTAAGATATTTATAACTATTTAAGTGTGACTATTTAAAATAATAAATATCGATATGAGATAATGAATCGCCTCTTTTAAACATCGATAAGTTCGATTGTGACATTTTCCCAGCCCTAAAGTAAGGAAATAAAAATATTTTTGCGAGCATTATTAATTCTTCGAAATAGCAAATTTCGATGATAGCAATGGACGAGCAGCGCGGCGACAAAATTTATGGCGGATGCGAGGGTCCGGATGCCATGTACGTGAAGCTGATTTCCTCGGACGGCCACGAATTTGTTGTAAAACGGGAACACGCTCTCACCTCCGGCACAATCCGGGCGATGTTGTCGGGCCCTGGCCAGTTTGCCGAGAACGAGGCTAACGAAGTGCATTTCCGGGAGATTCCGTAAGTAAAGACCATCAAAGAGGGTCACCGGCAGTGGCTTTGCCACCTGAGCAGCGCCAAGTCATTCGATGACCTATTGACCGGCGACAAATTCGCATATACATATGTGCTTCTGCATGTACATGTGTATGTATATACACACGCATACATGTACATAGGTGGCGCCAGGCAGGGCCCAAGCTAAAGTGCAGGGATTTCAAAGATTGCTAGAAACGATTTAAGCCTCGGTTTTGTATATTGTAATCATTGGAGCACCTGCAAGCGACATAGTGGCGGAAAAATGTCTTCTAAATATTTACTAAAAATATTTTATTTTCACTGTCCGAGAGAGATGATTAATTCCATAATTAAGGACTCTATATATAACTTATTTGATTTAAAAGCTTCGTCACAAAGAAACCATATAGGAAAGGCATTAAATACTTTCTTCCATTACTATTTTTCTTGCCATATCTGTAACAGGCTCTCAGAGAGCTTAGATTATGCGACATTTTCCCTTAGAACTTGCTGCTAATCTAGTAATTGCATAATTCCCCTAGCTTAGACACTGTTTACAACTATTAACCATCTTGTTTTCTTTTCAGATCCCACGTCTTACAAAAGGTCTGCATGTATTTCACCTATAAAGTGCGTTACACCAATAGTTCTACCGAAATACCCGAATTCCCAATCGCACCAGAGATCGCACTAGAACTTTTGATGGCGGCTAACTTCTTAGACTGCTAAATAAATAAATATCGGTTAATTTGAATTTACATATATTATTTACCATTTAACGAAGGGAAAGCTAACCCAGCTTAGCAATCTTCTTTCGCCTGTGTTAATTTGTAATGAAACGAATAGATTGTCCCTGCGAAACAAAAAAAACAATAAATTTCTGTTGATTTCCTAAAAACAAGTCATATTTGTAATACTCATTATTCGAAAAAAAAACAATGTTTTTTTTATTTAACATTAAGGAATGAAGGGTAGAAATATGATTTATTTAGAGTGCTTAGATCTGGCCTTGGCTGCATCTTTATTGTTTAGCATGGCGAAACGCATTTGCTGGATTAGCCATTGGACACCCTCGCCGAGACCCTCACCAGAAATGGCATTGCTCGAGCAGATGTGCCAGGGTTTCTCTTTGATGTTCTCCAATCTAAGAGCTAAAAACATGCAAAAGATGGGATATAGAATACAATATAAGTCTAGTTTTGAGAAATAAAACTAGATAACAAATAGCTTAAAGATTATGCAAATTGAACATAATTTTCTGTACCTGCTGCTATTTTCACACTGGACAGGGAATCCTCCATGTCCGACTTATTTCCATAAAAGAGAATTGGCACTATTCGGTTGCATAAATCTGGATGCTTCAGCACAAGATCCAGCTCATCCTTGACCACAACTGAAATGGAAACTTTCAGCAAAGGAAGAAGAAGTACTGGAATGATTGACCAATACCGAATCTCATGCGGTCGCTGGAGTCGATGACGTATATAATTCCATGACAGTTCTTAAACTGGTGCTCCCAAAGGTTTCGGTACCGCGTAGCTCCAGACATATCGATTGCCTTAATGCTAACGCCAGCCATGCCTGTTCCCAGACAATGAGTTCACAAATTATAGTAGCCTCTATATATATATATATATATTCCCCGACACACTCACTGTAAAACTGCTCCACCATAAAGCCCACTGTGGGCACCACAATGGATGTCTGTTCGCTGGATTTTTTAAAGTGATTGATTATCGAGGACTTGCCGCTGTTGTTGAGGCCCAGCACCAGAATTGTCATTTTATCCTTTTTAATCTTTATCAAATCAGCCAAATTGTGCAACATTCCCATTTTGGTATTGGACTGGCATCAGTTTTATTTTGTTTACGGCAATATTTCTGAAATGTTTGGCCCTGCAAAGGACTTTTCTGGTTGTTATGGCAACGGCATGTGGTGTTAACATCGATTTATTGAAACTTTCGGCCACCTTCAACTTTGGCTTCCGCTTCAGAGACTCGCCCACACACACACAACATTTTCAAGTTCACCCCACAACTCCTGACATTGAACATGGCTAAGCCCAAACTCCTTAGACCTTCATAGCTCTAATTACAAAACAAGAAGCTAAAGGCACTTGAAATGCACTTATTTGTGACATTATTCAGCAAACCTTAAGTACAATAGCTCCAAATTCAAAGGCATTTCTACTTTTCTAATCACAATCAAACTATAAACGTGTCCAATAGATTAACAAAGCATTGACTACCTTCAAACACTGACATACATTTGGAGTTACGCCCGCCTGGCTTGATACTGATATCACACACATTTATAAGTTTTACGAGTTGACACAAGCCAAGGTTTATTGTAGAATTCTTCTTAAAAAACATGGTTACGGGTAGAGTGCTTCTACTTCTTGCTGTTCAAGATGATGCCATCGTATTTCTGCTGGAACCATTTCATGGCATCCTCCTTCGTCAGGCGGTGGGGGAAGCCCACGGTGCCGGACTTGCGCTTCCTGTGGTTCACGTTGTAGCCTGAAATCAAAGAATAAGCCAGTTAGTAATCTTTAAAATGTATTTAAAAAGGGATGCGCGACTGTAGAAATTGTACCGTGTGGCCTTGAAAGGAGAACAAACAAGTCCAGCTAAGCACATCTTCTTTTCTTTGCGCACATTCACTGAGCATCAGAGCCTCGGCCGGCTGAGATACCTAATTAAGTGCACGAATCTTGGGAGATTCCAATGCAAGATGCTTACCTGGGCGGCCGAGAACGACGTAGAAGTCCAGACCATAGATACCGATGGAGGGATCGTACTTGATGCCCAGATCGATGTGTTCCTGGATGCCGAAACCAAAGTTGCCGGTGGAGGAGAAGTTGTCGCGACGCAGCTCGTACTCGCGCACCTTCAGGCCACGCTCCAGAATCTCCTCGGCCTTGGCGCCACGCACCGTGCAGTGCACAGCGATCTTCTCATTACGACGAATGCCGAAGGAACGCACTGTGTAGCGGGCCTTGGAGAACACTGGCTGCTGACCAGTCAGCTGCTCCAGCACCTGGGAAAGTAGACACGACGGGGCGTTGTTGTTAGCTTCCGCCAGCACACCGGTGACAATCCAATTAGCTTACCTTGGCGGCACGGGTGAGCCTATCACCGGACTCTCCCACGCAGATGTTCAGGCACAGCTTGCGGATGTGCAGATCCCGCATCGGGTTCTTCGCCGGGTCGCGCTTAATCTTGGGTTCCTTCTTAGCAACGGCCTGAAACAATCAATGGAATTCGTCACTTGGGGGCCGGAAACAAGCAAAATAACATTTCGGGCGGCATTTCGAACGCTCGCACGTCGCATTCGCACTCTAACATTTCACAAAGGCAGTGGAATAATCGTCGATGCAAGCAGTTAGAAATCTTCCAAAATTTTCCGTAAACCTACCGCCATTATGGTTTTTAGGAAAGAAAGGAAAGAGGAAGAAGTAGAGTAGGGTTGTCGAAAATATATTAAGATATCGATATATCGATGTTACATATCGTGTGGCATATCAGCCGATATATCCAAATGTTTTGCGTATTTTATTAGTTTTGATCATTAGGAGAACACAATTGCTGATTAATAATGGATTTCTTAAGCTAGTTGCTGCAAATACTTAGCAAAACTTGAGCATAATAATGGAAAGGTATATTTTGTAAACATGATATTTTGCTAGGAATGGATATCGATGATGGAATATCGTGGTGTCAACAAGAAATAGAGTTGCCACATCTCTGTAATTTTGTTTAAATAAGGTGGCACCACCAAGTTACATAGTAAACAAATTTGTTAAAAAATAATTATGTGAATCGGGGTTAAACTCTTGTAACTCCGGGCTTTGAGCTAGTTAAATATTTAAACTCTTTAAAGTTTAAACTTACATATTCATATAAAAAATATTTTGCTTTTTTAAATATTGTGTATATAATTTTCCTGGAAGAATACCTTAAATATTTTATATTTAACTTACTATTGCGATAGTTTTAAGGCTTAACTATCGCGTTTTTACAAAAAGTCAATATATTTATGTTGACACAGTCGTTATTTATAAATTATAAATAAAATAATGGTAATAATATTAATAAATCTTAAATTTTTTGTTAATTTTGCAATTTTTTCCTGCTAAACCAATTGTGAAGATAATATAACTTGATAATAAATGTCATGTATAATTAAATACATTTATTCACCGTATATATTAATTTTTTTAATTTAATATTTAAAAGTATGCTTGCTTGGGTGAGACTCTAAAATTTAATTTAATATTCTGTCGGGCTTTTTTTATTTTTGTTGCCTGCAGAGTCAGATAAAAATATAGTAAATCGGATTTATACTTTTCCAACACCGCTAAATTAATAAATTTAATCAAACCATTTTTTTTTTCTTGGGTAATCTACATAGTTTAATAAACGTGCGGTTGTTTATTTGAATTAATATTTTTGTATAATATTTTGAAAGTTCTCTTGATTCTTTCGACAATTTCGAAATGGTTAACATAATTATATTTTCCGCTTAATCGATGGATTTCATCTTGCAGAGGTGGTTAACGGGTATCATCTTAACCTCGTCGTTTATTTTACAGACGAGCACATCACCCTCCTGCTTGGACAGCACTCTGCCGACAGACTCGCGCTCCTCGCCGTAGATGACCTTAAACTCATCGCCACTGTTTGGAGGCACTGGAGCCAGATGCTCACTGACAATGGACACACTGCGATCCTCCTGGCGCAAGAATACCGAGCACACGCCATTGGAAACCGTGCGAATAATGCCCGTTTGTCCAACGAGATCGGTGTCGTCGTGAGTGTGAATGCGAACCTCAATGTCCGTGGTGCACCAGTCGCCCATCGAAGAGTCCAGACTGGCTCCGGGTGTCTGGGGATTGTACGGCGACTGCGGTATGCCACCCGGAGTATTCGGGGAATAGGTCGATGGCGATGGAGTGTTCATGTAGCCAACGGGATAGGGTGACGGTGCGGGACTCGGGCTGGGATTGAAGGGGCTATAGCTCCTATCCGATCCATAAAGAGTGCCAGGTGTTTGAGGGGCAAACTGGGAAGTCATCTGATAGCCAGGGGTACCTAGAAAATACGCAGGGATTAGAAAAAATATAAAGAAGATTACAATAGACACTCTTACTTGGATTGTAGCCAGGACTGGGGCTGGGCTCCTCAAGCGAATAATCGAAATCGTTGTTCCTGGCCGGCGTTGTGTTTGCAGTCGGATCCCAGGCTCCGTGACGCGGCGTCATGCTGCCATCGTGCGACGGTGTCATTGTACCATAAGGAGTACGAGTATCCGTATCCCAGTTGGGTGTTTGGCTTCCCACCAACGGAGTCTTTGATCCGGCAGCGGTGTAGCTTGGCGTCTGCGCACCATAACCGGGAGTACGAGCTGGCGTGCGTCCATAGGTGGATACACTGCCCTCCTTTCCGGGCACACCCACAATGGCAATATGATTCCGGTCCACCGAAATCGTCTGGCATGAGGTGTGCAGCTCCACGCGAGCTGTGCTCTCGGTTGCGTCCTTAACAATACCCACAGCGCCCTTGTAGGGTCCTCCACTAATCTTGATGGTTTTACCCAGAATTTCGCGATCGCGGGTAACACGGAATCCGCCCCGACCGCCACGTGCCCCACCCCGAGCACCGCCTCGACCACCGGATGGATGCATGGGTGATTGAATGCGCGGCGACATGAATCCCAGGCCACCAAGAGTTCCTGCATTATTCACATTAGTCTTGCTGCCGCCAGCCAACTGCAAGTGACGCGTTTTGCAGACAAATATGCCGCCATTCTCTGTGTACATGCGGCAATGCAAAAAGGCCAGACTGCGGTACAGATGCTTAATTTCACCAGAGCGGCCCTAAAAGAAGAAAATCTCTGTTAAGACATATGTTTCCGACAGGATTTAATGGGAATTACTTACAGCATGAGGACCCTCCATTACTTTAACAATATCCCGACGCCGAATCTGGTTCTGATCGGCATCTAGGGCCACGGTATTACGATTCTCCCTTCGCTTGTGCAAGGCAGTTGGCTTGCACTCAATGCACTTTCCATTCATACCCAACACATGGAAGTTCTCGCGTTCCAATCGCACAATAACGCCCACATTCTGGGAACTAAACGAAACAGAGAGATATTAGAGTTTGCTTCACAAACAAGCAAAAAAGTAAATAAAAACTCACTCGAGTTGCACCAAGTCTCCCCACTGAAACTGGCCGAGACAGTCGACACCGGTGGCCACATCGGAACACAACTGCAAGTCCCTTGGCAACACCTCCAGCTCGTGATTGGTTAAATCGGAAACCAGCACCACTCTTTGAGGCTCAACGCGAATGATGAGACCAGTTTCGCCCTCATATCGACCAGCCAAGACCCTGGCATGGTCGCCAGTCTTGAAATACTTGCGCAATTCACTGGCTTTGAAGATTAAAGGATCCTAAAAACATAACTTGATGAAGTGGCTAATCAGATTTGTAAATTATTCAATCGAACCTTAAGATCCTGATGCTTGGGCATGACTGTAATCATAGTGCCGTCAATGGCCACTATTTTGGCCTGCAAATTCTCCAAGTCACCAATGCAAACTTCAACGTTGTCACCCATTGAAAAGGAATGAGTTGAAGTGGGATCATCCTTAATGCTGCCCAGAATTTCCAAGTTGACCTCTGAAAGTAATAATTAAAATTAATTAATATTTGGTCAAAGGGATCATAGTATTAGCTTACCCTCTGGAGATTCCTCAAAGCGTTCTAGCTCGGCTAAAGTGGGCTTTACACCGTCAGACAGTATAGCTGACATGGTAAAGTTCTTGTAGAGGAAGCCCTTGCGAGAATATCGGTTTCCCTCGAAGAGCAGGAAGTCACCATCTGAGTGGACTTCACCTCCAATTGCCCTGAAGATAAAATAAGTTAGTAAGGAGAAGAAATATGCCAAAGAATGCAAATTGTTTACCTCACGGCTTCGGGATCGAAAGGCTTTGCTGGGGGACGACGCTTCTTCTTGCGCTTGCTATCGTCACTCTCCTAAAAAATCAAATTTCCTCTTTAAATTCATTCTTAATTCATTGTTAAACCCTTTCATACCGTTGCTGTTGTCCTCAAAGCGCCTCGCATTCTTGTATAATCAATGCGTGGCAGTAGCTTGAGATGAACTTGATTTTGAGCCAAATCCACATAGTCCACCTGTGCAATGTCATCCTTGTAGAGACCGCGCTTTAGGCGCACCCATTGCTTGACCTTGAGGCCAACCTGCTCCTTGACCACCTTCAAAACATCTGTCATTTCCTTGATGGGCACCATTTCCTGCTTCCATTTGCCCATCCGAAGATTGCCCACATTATCAATGGCCGTTTTGACATGCGTCTGCTTGTAGGCCTCCAGATAAATGTAACCCTTGACACCCTCGGGCGCAACAATGGATTTAATTTGCAGCGGATCATCGGTGTTTAAGTAGGTTAAGAACTTTCGCATCAGCAGCAAAGCTGTGGCCTTTTCTTCTCCAATCCGGCATTTCACCATCCACAAATTGGGATCCCTGCAAGCATGGAAAATGTAATAATATTGTTCCTGGAATGCACTTTGTAATCTTACTTGATGCCCGGCAACAGGGTTTGCTGGGTTATCTCATCCGACATCTCTTCGCCGCCATCGCCAAAGCGCCGCTTTGCTATAGACTCGTCAGCGTATTTCTTACGCAAATACTCTTCGATTTCGTCTTCCTTTTGAGTGCTGAATTAAGGGGAATTTCATAAGATTGCATTCGTTTTTTAGAAAAAATTAAGGTTATACGTACTCCCATAGGTTAGTGCCTCTTCGTCGGATTTCAATATCCCTGGCCGTGGGTCCCAATTCGTCAATTTCATTACCAACAATGCCAATCTCGTTGGCACCCTCTTCCCACTCGTCGTCTTCGTCGACCTATTAAAGAAATATATTATTTTAAGTACAAAAAACGAGTAAATTTGTGTGAAGTACACCCACCTCATCATCCACTTCGGCCTCGTCAATGATGAAGCCACCGAAACGCTCCTTTTTCTTCTTTTTCCTCGGGTGATCCTCATTCTCCTCCTCTTCGTACTCCTCGGAATCAATGTCCTCGCCCGGCGGCTCCTCTTCCTCCTCTCCAGACTCATCGCTTTTGCCACGATTCCTACGTTGCGGGGACTCTGATCCCGACCGCGAATGGCCCGAACCCGAGCGGGAACGGGACCGAGAAGCTGATCTGGAGGCGGACCTGGATCGCGAACGCGATCGGAAACCCGATTTGGATCTGACGCTGCGCTGCGAACGCTGTGACTTGTTGGATATGGAGCCATCCTCGGAGCCACTGTCCGACATATTGCTTACTTCAGAGTCCGACATTTCAGTCCCCGAAATGTGTAAACGTGTGCGAGAGCTGCTGGGAAAAATCCATAAATATAGTCACTTTTGCCAAGTTCTTCGAATGCAAATGATGTTCTGCAGTTTAGATAATCTCTGTGATGCTTAAGTAAGGTAAAAACTTACTATTTATACCACTTTTAAACGCAAATTGGCTTGGAAATCTGAGCAAAGAATATTTTTTCTAGAGCTGGTATACTATCGATGGCACTATCGATGTATCGAGCGTTTGCCTTTCTGAGCAACCATCGATAGTTATCGAACCTATATTCTTCCATAAGACCTGGTCCCACTGGCTACTGCGAAGGAAAAATAAGTAATCGCCTTTTTATCAAAATAAAAAATTGTGGCTCATTTAAGGCTGTTACACCCCCGATTCGCTCACTTGATTCCGCGATGCCTCGAACCAGTCACGGCGCCAAGCGGTTTTCTCAGAAATTCATTTAATAACAGTAACAACCCCTCACATCTGGCGCAGACCTACGTATGTATGTATAAACAGATGCATGCATACAGGCGGCGGGCGTGCATGTGTGTGTGTGTGTGTGTGTACTACATACTGTGTGTATTTCCATAAACCGAGGTTTGGCAATAAACGAATATCTTGCTTTCCCGACCACCGACAGACCAGATTAAAGAATTCGGCTATATCGATCGCGATCGACGACAGCCGCCCGTAGTGCTGCTGCTGGCGTCACAAGAGAGTGTGTGGGAGAGAGTAGTAGTAGGTTTTGTGGCAGTAAAAGGTGTGGTTCCACCGCACAACACACAAAAAACAACGTAACGGGGTGGGAAAGTCTCTCTTTTTGCGCCTTCCACCTGTGAAGATTCAGGCGACATTTGCAGGATTCGTCGGGCGGCCAGTGATGCAATCGATATCAGTGTGCCTAACACATGTCCATATATCCGCTATCATCGCCAGGTTGAAGAGTTTATCCGGAATCCCTGCGCCCTGTGCGGTAACTGTGGACTACCATGAACACTGCGGAGGCCAGCGGCAGCCACAACAGTCTACCGCCGTCCACCCAAAATGAATGTAAGTATTTATACGAGCAGTGTTTGCCATGAAACGTCTTAAAAACCTTATCTTCTTTCCCAGTGTCTCTCGAGGAGTATGTTATCCACGTGTATATGCCCAACAAGAGCTTCAAATCTGTGCGGTTCAATGTCAAGGATACAGTTTTCCATGTTATCCGTAAGGCAGTCGAGGATCTGGGCAGGGATGGTCAGCAGAAGCCCAGCATTCAGCGGTATGCCTGTCGCATGCTTAACATGATCACCAAGGAGGTGATCTGGCTGGCCAGGAGCACATCGATGCAGAAGGTGCTAAGCCACATACTGACGCCCGGCTGCTCGAACGTGGATTGTCCCAACAATCAGGCGGAGCTGGATGAGGGTATGCTGCAGCATCAGGAGCACGATCGCCGGATCACAGCCAACAGGGTGTGGCGCGTAGAGCTGAGGGTACGCTACGTGCCGAACAATATTCAGGAACTTTTCGACGAGGACAAGGCCACTTGCTTCTACTACTTTAATCAGGTAAAAAACGCCTAAAGACTCATAAACCCTGAAAACACATGAAAACCCATGAAAATTCCACTTGTTTTCCAGGTAAAAGAAGACTTTATTCAGGCCAATGTCACCTCGATCGACACTGAGGTGGCCGTGCAGCTGTGCTGCTTGGGAATTCGGCATTACTTCAAGAACATCACCGTGAAGGCGCCCGACAAGAAGCAGCACATCGATTATATTGAAAAGGAGATCGGTTTTAAGAGCTTTCTCCCGCAATCTGTGATAGCCACATCAAAGCCAAAGAATCTTAAGAAAATGATCCAAGTCGGTTACAAGAAGGTCTACAATTACAACGACATCGAGTACCTGACCCGGTAAGCATTCTCTCGCCCTTGTTTTATATACAGAATATTGAATTACAATCTTTGCTTTCATGCTTTGTTTTTTGCAGGTTCTTTGATCTTTTGAAAAATATATATTTAACAAACTTCGAGCAGTTCTCGGTAACCCTGAGCTCGGCATGGAATATTTCTGGAATCCTACACGTCGGTCCTCACATTGGTAATGTTTTTTTCACCAGAAAATAATCATTATATCATTATTTTTATTATTATTTTCTTCGAAATTGTGTAGGAATCTCTTATCAAACACATCCACAAGCGAGCTTAACGAATGTGGCCCAGTTTAGGGATGTTGTTGCTATTAAAACGTGCACTCTACCAAAGGAAAAGCTGTCCAAGTCTAGCGAAAATGCCACAGAATCAGATGTCAATTGCAATTGCCAGAAGATCAAGACGCAAATCAAGATCTCTGCCTCCAACAATGTTGAAGATTTGGTTATTACGTGCAATGGAATTAATGTGAGTGTTTATTTTATTGTTTTTAACTTCGAAATATATAAAAACTGTAATGCTTTCAGACTGCTGAGAGTATCGCCGACCTCATTGACGGCTACTGCAGATTGCTGTCAAAAGATCTAGAGTTTACGGTGTGGCAGCGTGAGATCAACGCCTCCAGCGATGATAGCGGCGGCAAGGCATCGGCGGCATCGCCCAATGACGCCACACAGCTGGAAGCGAATAAATTGATGACTTCTTCGGGTCAGGGAAAACCAATGCTGACGGACGATTATGCAGAGATTGGTTTGTTGGAGGGCGAGGGCGATTATTCAACGCCCACCGTTCGAAATTACGAGTTGGATCGAGCCCACATAATACCGAGTGCCAAAATCGGCGTGGGACAGTTTGGAGATGTTTATGTAGGCACATATACGCTACCAAAGTCAGCGACTAAAGTCAAGAACCTGCTGGGCAATGGAAAGGATAGTAGTAATAGCGACCAAAGACCAGATGTCATTCAAGTGGCAATTAAGACATGCAAAGCCAATGATGATCCCGAGAAAACAGAGAATTTTCTGGCCGAAGCTTGTGAGTAATTTAAACTTTTATCTTTTTATAGCAAAATTGTTGTATAATCTTGTGAATTTTTACAGATATTATGCAGAAATTCGATCATCCGCATATTATACGCTTAATAGGCATTTGCAGCGTTATGCCCATTTGGATAGTCATGGAACTGGCCAAGCTTGGTGAGCTGCGAGCTTATTTAAAGACAAATAGTGAAAGGTGAGAGGAATTTCTTACTTGTTTGATAGTTTTTCATATATAATTATTACTCTTTATATACAGATTAAGTCATGGAACTCTGCTAAAGTATTGCTACCAACTATCAACGGCTTTGAGCTATTTAGAGTCGAAGAAATTCGTACACCGAGACATAGCTGCGCGTAATGTGCTTGTCAGCTCGCCTACTTGTGTCAAGGTTTGTGTTTTAAGAGGAATCTTAGTTGCTTTTATGATATGGTGCTTCTCTAACGTTACAGTTGGCTGATTTTGGCTTATCCCGCTGGGTTTCCGATCAGTCGTATTACCATTCAACGCCCACAGGTAAGAGTTTAATAGTTTAACTATAAAAATTCATAACTAAAGACTTTTCTTTACTTTACAGTTGCTTTACCCATTAAATGGATGTCCCCAGAGTCTATAAACTTTAGAAGATTCACCACAGCCAGTGATGTATGGATGTTTGGTGGGTTTAGTAAATAAAAACCCCTCTTTAAGACCTTTTCTAACTCCTTTTCTGTATTTTATAGGTGTCTGTATTTGGGAAATCCTTATGCTTGGCGTAAAACCGTTTCAAGGTGTCAAGAACAGCGATGTTATCTCAAAATTGGAAAACGGAGAACGGCTGCCACTGCCTCCGAACTGTCCGCCAAGGCTATACTCGCTAATGTCGCAATGCTGGGCTTATGAGCCACTCAAAAGACCGAATTTCAAGAGGATTAAGGAAACGCTGCAGTGAGTGCCCTATAACTATGAAAGAAATGCAAGTTCTTAACCAATTTTGTACTCTTTAGTGAAATTCTTATTGAAGATAGCATCAGTTCGTCGGAGACTCTGAAACGGGAGCACCGGCGAGTGGCTACCATGTCCTGGGTGGGCGGTGATGAAGTCGACATTCCGCCAATGAAGCCATCCAGAGCCATGCATGATTCTGGTATAGAAAACCAATTAGTAGCCTTCCCTGTGATGCCTAAAACCTTGATTTGATTGCAGATATTACAGGCTTGATGCCAAAAGTGGATGAAACAACATCGATACCTCAAACCTACATCATTGCACAAAATCCCGCAGTGTTGGCCAAACTAATGATGGAGAACCAGAAGCGGGGAATCAATCCGGCCGCCTACACCACACCAGCTTCGGTATTTAATACTCTAGCCGTAGGATTAGATGACAGCAAATCGAATGTTTCGCTTAAGACCACCAAGCTTCCGGCAGCAGATATGCTGAAGCTTGACCCCATTGCAGAGTCCGAAAGGCTGCTAAAGTCCCAGTGCAATGCCACTCCTTTAACCGCTTTAGCTAACCCTCTCGATCCTTTAAGTCCCCACATATTTACGGGTAGTTTGCCTTCAAAGAGTAGTTTCGTCGTTTGTCCACCCGCCCACAATACCGAGGATCAAATGCAAGCAGCTGCCGCTGATAATTTGGCTAATCCGGCAGTGTCAAAGGTTACAGCTACGGGCTATAGCCTTTATGGCAGCCTGGAGCGGCATCAACCGATGCTGGCAAAGCCCATGCACTCCAAAGGTGGCAGTTTGGAGCGCCATCAATCACTGATGTCCGCACAAAATCTAGTTTTTTACAATACCAAACCGACACAGTCGCCGCACTTCACTACGAATACAGCCGAGCGCTCAAGGAGCATGGAGCGAAACACGTACTTCCACGCCTACCGCCAGCAAATGAAAACCTCCATCGAATGTGAAGCTTTGCCTGAGGAAATCTACGATTTCGGTGGTGTTGGACTAAAGACCTGTGTATCTGCCAAGCAACAGCAGCAGCAGCAGCAGCAGCAGGCACAGCAACAAGCCACTTGTAGTCCTCCAGTGATGAATATGATGCTTCCTCCCCCAGTAGAGCTTGCCCCCGTTGAATTTATACAGGGAATACAGCCAAATATGGCAACAGACTCTTCTTTCGGTGTTGTATCCCCGCAAAATTATGATGAAAGTCTGCGAAATCAGCGGGAATGGGAGCGACAATGGATGCTATCGGGGAATGTGCAGAATGTGGTTGCCATGGGACCCAATGTATCCGATGGAGCAGTTTGCATGGCTACCTTGCAGGCGGAGGCTATGGGAAATCAGGTTTGGCCCTTCATTGGACACGTTACCAGCAGCCAAGAGCTTGCCTTATGCTATTATTTCCCTTATTTGGTTGAAAATTATTATTTATTACCTATATTATTTGTATTTTAGTCGTTTTTTAAGTTATATCTTGTTTAATTTTGAAAGTTTGTGTTGTTTACATTCATTAGAGACTTCTTTTATTTTAAATTTCAGGTCAAGCACAATGTTTTGGGTGAAAAGCTGCGACAACAAAGGAAGGATAGCAACAGTGACAGCGAGTGGTTAATCCAGGAAGAAGTAAGAAGCAAAATAAGTGATATAAACAAGTTTACAATTGAAATTCTTCTTGCAGAGGCGGCGATCTAGCTCCATACCCCATGGTTCCCTCAACGACCATCAGTCACAAATGTTTAAACTGGACTTTATGTCGGCCGGACCCTCTAGCTTGCCCGACTCCTGCTCCAACTCCAACTCCAGGCCCATGACACCAAATGCTAATCTTCTGTCGCTAAAATCAAACAACTCTTCGGCGGATCACTTGTCTGGCTTGGCCACGGTGAGCGATGAGCAGCAGGCAGGTTCGAATGCCAGAAACTTTGGAGGTGGTCGCCCACTTAATCGTGCAGATGATGAAGTTTATACGGCCACCACGTTGGTGGTGAAATCAATAATGGTGCTGTCACAAGGTGTGGAAAAAGCCAATACCGAAGGCTATTTGGAACTGGTTAAGAATGTGGGCGTCAAGTTGAGAAACCTGCTTACATCGGTGGACAAAATATCGGTGCTGTTCCCAGCACAGGCCCTAAAGTAAGACATTATAATTAATATTAATTAATACCGATTAACATATATTTGTTTACTTCATTATTTTCATTAGGGAAGTCCAAATGGCCCATCAAGTGCTGTCCAAGGATATGCATGAGCTTGTCTCGGCCATGCGTTTGGCTCAGCAATACAGCGACACTACCCTGGATTGTGAATATCGAAAGTAGGTTCACAAAATGTTGACTCGAGAGTCCATGAGATAATGTTTTTATTTAAAAATTTGCAGAAGTATGCTATCGGCTGCCCACGTCTTGGCCATGGACGCCAAGAACCTGTTCGATGTCGTCGATTCGATACGTCAGCGTTATCATCATGTATTTCCCCAGGCAAGCGTCCCAAGGGATTCCACCACCACGAGTTTATCTAGTTTTGAGTCCACCTCAACGACGACCACGAATGACTTTGGTGGACATCTTAAGTCAAGCAATTCGGGAGATCTTCTGCAGGGCACCGGGATATATGATAATGATTTGCATCAGAGCTTCAGCTCCCAGTTGCAGTTGCAAAATGCAACCTCCAGCGGGGGTGGAGGCAGCTTACAGAGAGGCATGAGCCTTGGCCTGGAGGATCCTACAAGGTCGACAACGAACGAGCCTCTGCGTATTGTCGAGGAGGCACTAAGTAGCCCGGGGGAGCACATGTATTGCAATACGTCCGCCTTGCATGGCCACGCGTAACTCTTCTAGTTTCTGCGCAGATATAGATATTAACTTAATGATTAAACTATTGTACATACCTAAAATATATATACATATATATATATTCTATATATATTCAGCGGATAATTCGCTTATCTTTACGTATGAAGCATATATATATAAATATGACTTCAAAGATACTTACTCAAAGTTTGACGAGACCCCCCACTCGGCCGGCCGCATTCTCACATCGTCATGTAGTCAAAATAATTTAAGAAACAAAGACAGACAAGTTCTTGAATGAAAAAGATAGAAGCTGGCTAGTAATTTAATATTTATAGATAACTTGACCCCGATCTAATACAACTAAAAATGTAATTCATCAACAGTTTGGGTGTATTTTAAGACATTTATATTGTGATTTATATATTCTACCAATACACAAGCTTTACTCCGAGCTAATTAATTTGGTGCCAGGTTCTCGATCACAACAACAGCAAATAAATTGAATTACTAAACGAAGGAGAAGCGGTGTTTTTATTTATATAATATTTAATAGTTTAATCTAAACCCCAAAGTAAATTTTCAAACAGCAAATCAAGTGTAGAATTCTTTAATAAGTTAACATTGCCTCGAGTTACAATTCCTTTTACAATTTTAAATGTAATAAAACATAATTATTTAGCCAAGTCGTAAACAAGTCATTAAATTCGATAAACTTCACTTTTAACGACAAGCATTTATAAATACAACGACGTGGTAAGGAAGTACTCTTTCTTTTTTTGTACTGTGTATTGCAAAATATTGGAGATTTAGGACAACGAGATTTCATGTAAATGTTCGAGTTGATTTGCTAACTTAAGTATCAAGAAAATCGTTAATTAAGAATATATTGTACGCTCTATCCATTCCTCCAAAGTAAACGTGGCTGTTTCATTTTTCTCAGTGTCCTGCTCCTTGAAGATTTCTGTAAAAAAGATGATAATACTGTTATCATTGATTCATTCTAAGAGTTTTCTTTTGTTTTTTACCTATATATGTCTTAATTTTAACTGCACACATGATGAAGTCATCAAAGGCAATCTTGCCATCACGCGAACCATAACGATGACCTAAGGCATTGAGGACGCGATTGTTTAGATGATAGCCAGCTGAGTTAAGAGCCTCCCGCAGCTGGAATCCGGACACACGTCCCGTGTTCTCAGTATCGTAAACCTTGAAGATGGCCTTCCACTTGGCAATTTCCGACAGCAACACCTCGAACTCCTCGAAACCCAGCTTGCCGGACTTGTCAGCATCCAGCATGGCCACCATGGAGCGGCAGACATCCTTGGAAAATCCATGGGTTTCATCCACAATGGCTGAAATATTATAATAAATTTATTAATAATTCCCATTTCATCTTGTGTTTGGTTTTTACCATTTCCTGCCACAGGTCCTCCATCAGCTGGATTATCTCCCATTAACCTCTTGTTGGACTGATCGTTCATTCCCATTTGATCCTCAAAAGGAGTGCCCTTTAAGAAGGGTCCACAAATCAAGGACAGAAGACCACAGGCGCCGCCACCATCCATTTCTCCAGGACCCGCAGCCTGAGTCTCAAATGCATTATTGGGGGAGAAACGGTTGAAAACAACCGGTTTTGGCAGATCTTTAAAGGAAATAATAGTAATAAATAAATAATATATATTTTAAGACGTGTAAAGTATGGTTTCCCCTTACCATCTCTCATCGAATGATCCAAAATACGCTTCAATTCCATCCAATCCACTTCCATGTCCTTGCCGGCAATGCTATCGAACAGGCGACGCAAACTCTCCTTCTGCGGATCCAGGGGCTTTGGTGTGGGGAATCCGGGTGATATCTTTAAAAAGAAAAGCCTAATTAAGCGATCCTGTTTGCCCACAATATACTTACCGTATCGGCTTTGTCGCCGTAACCCACATGATCATCATTCTCTCTAAATGAAAGTGGAAAGTGAAAAGCGAAATGATTGATGAATAATGTGCGAATTTTAAATTAAACCATTTAAACATTGTAATGGCTACAGAAAGGGGTTTTTAATGAATATTTAAATCAAAATAATGGTGGGGTTTGACCATTTTCAAAATATAATACGTTGTTGTGGGTATATCCTTTATTGTTACTTTAGATTAATATATATATAGTATAGTAGTTACATGAGAAAAATACATTAAAGCAAGGATAGAATAAGCAGAGTTGATTTTGATCTATGTATTTTCTAACCGCCCTTCTAGAACCTCTTGAGATACAAATTAATTTACAAATAGCTTTGCCTTGAGCTTATACTTAATACTTTTATACTTTCCATTTTCAGTTCACTTCTGCCAACAAAAAACCAGACAGACAAACGGACATAATAACTTGGGAAATTGTTTTAAAAAAACTTTAAAAAATAATACTGCACGCATTAAATTAAAAGAAAATATTCAAAACCAGGATCATGCATTTTTCTCCTTCATTAAACCATGGGGAATGTGTTTTTTTGGGGTAAAGATTCAACAAACAATTTGAATTCAACAATTGCTAGCGCTATTAATAGAAATTAGAGATATATACTGTAGTCACATACCCACATATTGCACTTTAGAAGCTTTTGAGTATTTGAAACCCGAACGAACGAACGAATTATTTCTAATATACAAACTCATTATTGTCATTGTCTACATTTACGTACTCCATGTTGTTTTGGGTTTCGGAGAATACTCGAATAATGAACTCGCCCTCCTCGTTGGGATCGAAAGTTGAGGGCACAATCAGATAGTGGCCAGGAGGCAATTTAAAGCGAGCGCAGACCTGTAATAAAATACGAGTTATCAATTGTTTTAATTATTAAATAATTTAAAAACCTACTTCTCTCGTGTTGATAAAGTGAGGCGACCTGCCCACCGAGGACTTGTACCTGAAGAAGTTCAGGCCCTGCGGACGGTTCTCCAGTTCACGATCGCTGAGACTGTAGATGGCAAAGCCAATTGTCAAGCACTCCATGCCCATATTCCGTTTTGATCTGCGATTCTTCTGCATCAAAGCCACAATCACCGTGCACTGGCCCTCTTCATCTTCCTCGTCGGGATCCACCAGCGTTATAATATACTGGGGATTGTGCCAGAAAGTATCCAAGAAATTGCGGCAACCACCGGCAGTAACGCCTGGAGTCCATTCGCCCTCGTACATAGACATCTCCCACTTCCTTTTGCCGCTGTTCTGCTGATCCTCCGTCAGCGAGTCTGGCGACAAATTGCAAATCTAAACAGGTAATAAATATTAGCAAAATGCATATAAAACAATGTTATTGTTCAAGGGAACCCACCTCCACGCGATCGAAATGATTGAGGAAATCCTGGAAGGACATCCAGAACTCGCCATCTCTATCGAAAGTGAGTCCAATCTCGTTCTTCTGATCCTCGGGTATATATCGCCATTCGGGCGAGCTGTCACTCCAAGGACCATTCCACTCGGCCTCATTGCCCCAGGGATTACGCATACGTATCATTGGGATCTTTCCCTGGCGATTTGGCGTGACAATGTCAATAAGGCAGACCTTGGTGATGGAGTAAGCATGGCCGCGTATCAAACCCTGAGGAGTTTCGGCCTCCAGAACATTGGGATCCGGCTCGATAGAGCAACCCATCATGGAATTGCGATCGGCGGCCTTTTGTAGAATAGTAAAAAGATTGCCAGGAGCTTCCTTCAGATCGTACCACTCGCTAACGCCGCCAGTAAAATCCTCCATGGCCTCACAAGTGCTGCCGCCCTTCAAAGCTTCATAGGAGCCATGAAGTCTGTAGAAATATGATTATTATTTAATAAGCTATTAAATTAGGGATTTTATTATTTTATACTTGGCATATGCCTTCTCCAGCAGGGCACTCCAGAACTCATTCTTCTCTGTGGAGTGCATGTACATCAGTTCTCCATTGTAAGTGGGCAAACGGTCATCCACTATGACATCCACCCATTTTCCTATTAATTAAAAACAAAGTTAAAGTTAAAAAGTTAAAGTTAATCACAGGTTTCAAGTCAGAATTACCATATTGCCAGAAGCGGAAGTGAAAGATGCCTGCATAATTCTCCTCAAAGCTTTGTTCTGGTGGAATTACGCGGAAAAACAAGTTGGATTCCTGAGTTAAGTTGGCCGTGGCAGCCAGAAGCCAGCAATCTCCCAGCTCTCCCTGCTGGACATCGAAGCGAGAGTAGCCCTCTACGAAAAATTGAGGATTCTCGGCAATTTCCTTTGGAAATAAAATTTAAAATTAATAATATATAAAATTAAGCTATTATATATGACTTACATGAGGCCTGAGCCATTCAATATGACGATCTGGTCGCCGGGAAAACTGAAGAGACTCGTTGGAAGCCGGAAACAGGGGGTCCTCAAAAAGGGAGCCGCTGGCCACGCAACTATTCCTTATGGTCTCAAAGTCCTGCACTTCGGAATAGGGTCCCAGGTTCGAGCTCTTTTCACCCAGCTACAAAAATGACTTGGCATTAGTTATTTATGACATTTTAGAGTTTCTTGCTTGTTATAGCTGTATGTACAGAGTATATTTTGGTGTAATGGATTTAACAAGGAGTCTTGAATGCTTTGTACACTTTGTACACAAAAAGAAACAGACACACACACAAGGACAACACACAGTACGACACTTTGGCAGGACATTATCCTTCGAACGGAATTGTGTCAATGCCATTATGATGCAGTAAGCAGTAAGTACTTACGTTCCCATAGTACAACGTTTTAGAAGATTGGGAGGATTGCAATGGTTGCTAATGTTTGAGTGGAATGTAATGTAATGGGGATTAACATGCATATGGATGTAATGTATGTTTGTCTAGCCCTGTATATAGTATAAAATCGGGTGATAACCCTTGATTTCTACTTACAACTCGCATATTCTTGATGCTGGGCAGAACCCTTTTGGTATCGGCTTCCTTCTTGATGAATATCTCATTGATCACCGATCCCACAACATCCTTGGCTGCTCCCATGGCCGCCTCGCCGGCTGCGTTCAGGAACTCCTGACCCGCTTGCCTCAAGAATCCCTTCAAGTCGTCCATGATGATGGCTCAGGTATCTAAAATTAAAAAAAAAAATGCCCCGTTCGAGATTAAAAACCAATCTATAAACATTTGTTGTGCCAATATTGATATCTAGTTAGCAAAGTCTTAAACATATATAGACCTAGCGGAGGAATTAAAAACACACCCCGAGCCACAAATATGGGGTTAAGCGTGTGTATTAGAGAAGCGTTAATATTCCCAACGTGACTCGCGGGGTTTAATTAAATTACTTAAATTCACGCAACGAGCATTAGGTTTTATTCAAACAGAAATTATACTTTGGAGACTAAGAATTCCTCGATTCGCACCCAAATATAATTCATACGCATATGTTGAGCCACATATATACTATTTACTATATATGCTACATTGTGTGACATCATTCGGAAGCATGAGAATCTCTAGTGACTCAAAGGGTGTGCGCCATTCGGGAGATTCAGCTGCCTTCCCATGCCCAGATCTCATTTCTAGCCATGACATTGGCATTGAGTCCGGAACTACTGTATACTATATAGGGTATTATATCGTAAATTGGCCTTTAATTGGATCAAAATATGCTAGGGTCCCCCATCTGCCCGATACTTATGATTGTTTGGCCGCCTAGTATATAGAATCATTGGTAATTCTACTGCGAAACCCAAACTGGTTTGGTAATTAATGCATTCTTTAGGCCTGGCTCATTCGCTGGACGAACGGGTGCCCAGAATATCGAGTTGAATCACTATTAAAATATATATTTTCCCATTTCCAAATGGACCTTGATTGTCCCAGAGAGAGAGCGATATTCGAATCACGCACTTTCACTCCCCGAAAATCACAACAGCAGCGGAACGGTACGTCTGACACTTTCAGATGCAAGATATTTACTCTCTAAACAAATATTTATAAAGTATCTGGATCCAAACACCTGACTGCCGGTGATAGTTATCGAATAATCGGTGCTGTCGTTTTGGATATAGTAGCCATATTTTGATTTATTTGTTAAATAATGGAATAAAATTTCAATATATAGAATAGAATTGAGAATAAATTTTTAGATTTCGTACTTTTTTAAAAAGGTAACTAAATATTATTAGCCATATTTGAGAGACAAGCCCACAATTTCTGACTCAATTATTTTGTAAAATAATGGAATAAAATATTAAAATATTAAATAGAATTTGTAAAGATATATTGATATATTGAAAGATTTTGAATATATTAAATTTGCTTAATTTTAATTGCTTACATTCTGGCAACTGAAAATTGCGCAGTCCGGCAACACCAGAGTGTGACCAGCTTCCGCGGATGCAAAAATCCGCTCTTTCTCCAACAGCATCAACAGCCCCATTTTTTTTACCAGTGGTGAGTTCTCAAATAAGCTACTTTGAGAAAAAATGCTGAACTAGCTTGTAATAAGCTAAGCTGGCAACGCTGACCGACACACACATCACGCGCGACTAGTTTTATTTCCGTGAAATTCAGCATTTACAAACTGTAAGCAGTGGTTTTTCTCGCATCCGTACGCCGAAGAACTCGTCGCTTCAAAACAGTGTCAGTTATAATATCAGGATATATGATTAAACTCCCGAGAAAGTCCTTGCAGGGCTCATTGATTTTTTCACGGCGTTGCCGGTGATGGGACGCCGTTAATACACACGCACGAATGTGTGTATATGTTGCGACGGGCGCTTGTGTGGGAATAAATAATATGACATAATCGACGTGTGCGGCTTAATTGACATGGTTTTTGTGCGATGAATACCTAAAAGTGCGAAACGAGCGCCAAAAGAAGCGTTTTCTGTGGTCAGAGCGGCGAAAAGGACTTGTCTTGTACCGCTATTCTTCCCATACGCTTTGCTCCAAATATTCGTTCCTCCCAACAATCTCTCTCCCTCTCTCTCTCTCACACACACACACACACACACACACGTATATTTGGGCGTTGCAGGATGATGTACCTCTCTCACCTCTCTCTGGCTCACGGGCTCTCTTGATAATTTTTGCGCAATCCGAGATTGAGGTTTCTGCCACTCAAAGTGAAACTCTTTAATTGTTCGCCAAATTAAGTTAAATCGGACTCGAATCCAAAAGCGGGAGTACTTAGTTGTGGTTGTTTTTGGCTGCACCCACTTGACGTTGCCTAACACTGCCCGCCCGCTCTCAGCGCGATTCTCTTTTTCGTTTCATTCGTCTTCAATTTGTCAACGTGCGCTGTTCGTCGGTCCGCAGACTTTTGATTAAGTTCGTAACAAGTTTAATTCCTATTTTCCCACTTTACCGAAGTGCAGTGAATTAAAGAGAATTGTTTAGCGTTTTTGGTGCGGTGCAGTGCCGTTAGCAGCGGCGCCATCTTTAAAACGTATTAACAGTTATTTACTGAAGTGAAGCGAAGCCAAGGAAGCGGCATTCTTAAAAATTTTAAAGAAATTTAGCCCCACAATTCTAAAAAAAAAAGTTAATTCTATTAAATTCTCTTCCCCACTCTCCCTCCCCCCTTCGATAGTCTCTGCGGCATATGTGTGTTTGTACGAAATAGCAGCCGAAAACCAAAGTGCGAGAGCGAGAATACAAATATAAAACGCGTGCGTTCCCCCTCTAACCTATAGTGAGTGTGACCGTTGTATTTGTGACCTGTGCCTGCGTTCAGCCACTGGAGGATCGACGAATAACGAATAAAAAAAAAACGAAGAATACCGGTAAGTGTCCTTCGAGTTGGCAAATTTAAACAAGAATAGCGTTAATACATAGAATTATCTTGAACCGTCCGCTTTTACTGTTATGATGAGCGGCAATTGCTGCTGCCCGGTGACGCCATCTTTTGTGCTCCTCTAATAAGTGTTGTTTTTGTTTTTTGGGTTTGGTCAAGCACACGCAACACGCTGCGTGCGAGTGTGTTTGTTTTGCTGTTATGCTTCGAGCTTGATGTTCTAGTAATTTTTTATTTCTCTCTCTCTCTCTCTCCCTGTCCCACTCTCTTTTTTGGGTGGGTGTGCGATTTGTATGTGTGCGTGTGCTTTTCCTTTTCACATGATTCATGCATATCTCTCTTCCTCCGACTTTCTATGCGCTTGTCAGATTATAGATACAGTTGCACGTCATACTGGTTTTTGGGGTCTCCAGCCGTAGGTTTTATCAACAAATACTTGCAACCATTGCAAATCTCGGGAGTGTGTCTAATGCACTTGGCTGTCGCTAATAAATCGCCTGCTGGCGCGCATCTGTTGTTGGCAACTTTAGTTTTGACCCACTTTTCCACTGCCGTCTCTCTTTCGCTCTTCTAAGCCATTCGCGGTTTTAGCCAAGTAAATGGCGAAAAGCGGCAACAAGTGATAAACAGATTTGTAAATATAAGAAACTTGTTTAGCCGATTTGTTAGTGTAATTCTCATGTCAGCAAAATGTATGTGTGTTCTTGCAGTTGGTTTTGTATATTTATTTATTTTTATTAAAACATGGAAAAGGAGTAAAAAAAATACATTTGAATCAGTATTATATTAAGACGAAGGCAATTCAAGTTTTAAAAGTTTAACTGTATTCCGTTACCTGGCAATCTTATCAGAAGGGCATGCCTCTTGTCAGTTTTCTGGTTAGATTGCGGTTCCGATACAAGTATCTGTAAAGTGGGTCTAGACAACAACATCAACTACTTAATGTTACAATGAGTACAAGGCTTCCATTTTCGCATAACCCCTTTTTTTAAGTTGGAGCTGCCTTTCTATAATGGTTTTCTATATTTCCTGTACACTTTTTGCGCTCGTATCAAAATCTAAAGTTCCATTTCGCGTGCTCTTTCAATCGCCTGATAAATTTCAGCTACCTTTTGTATGCCACATGACGTCATTTCGCACACATTGCTTATGTGAAAAAAAAGAAGAAAATTTGCTCTTTTTGTTGGCTAGCTTTTGTTGCTAATTCGAATACACACACAGTCACACACACATATACACAAATGGGCACATGGACAGTGGGCTTTATAATTCATTGCTTATGCTTCCCTCTTTTTTCGTCCCCTTATCACTACTTCCCCGTGTTTATTTCATTTGTTCCTCTTGCTCCGTTTGTCCGTTTTCAATTCGCAAATTAGACGTGACTCGCGTCCGTTGAGGTTTTCAATTGTTCATTCAGTTTTTTTTTGTATACTTTTTTTTTCGTTGCACACCGAAAGTTGCATTGCGAGAATTTCCGAAAATCGTTGAGGCATTATCTCTATTTCTATATGTATTGAAATTAAACATTAAAGTCGGAGAAAAAAAGACGGCAACAAAAACAGGACAAAAACAGTTGTTTATTGTCGCTTTCCGTTACGAATTTGAATGAGTGACAAATGAGAAGAGTGAGATGGCAGAATATGTGATCGTATGTCTCTTTTTTACGGGAGGAAGTGCATAGTTAAAACTGTAAACAATTGTTGAAGAACATAACCTACAAAATGTTTGCATTGAAACGCGTCGGAAATACAAAACGAAAACCTGGAACGGTGTGACACACAAACAATAACAAAGAAGAAGAAAATAAGAGAGGCGAGAATGCAAAGATAAGAAATGCACTTCAAGTAGAGGAAATACCCGGCATTCAACAAATCCTAACTTTCTAACTTTTATTTTGGGGTGTGTTCCCCGTGTGTCCCTTCCCATTGGAATCCGACAATGCAAATGCATTTTCTGTCTGATGGGTTAACAGCAGCAGACCTAATGACTCTTGATTGGGAATTGGAAATTGTTTACCCAAGCGTGTGCTTATCGAATTTCCCACTGACGTCACATCTCGCCGGTGATTAATTGATTTAAAAAAAAAAGTGGTAGGAGAGCTTCATAATTGTGACGGTTACTTTGATTAATGCGCTTTCTTAAGTCGTAAAAAATGGGATTTTTTAAAATAAATTTTAAGGAGTCTAAGGGAACCTTGAAATATATAAAATTAACAGAAAATATTATTTCAATTGTAATTGATTTGTAGGGAATATTTAAAAGCTTTCTAGCACCACCAATTAAAAATAAAATAAATACCTTTAAATTTAAACTAAATTAATTGCCTCACAAAAATGTTAAAACCTCCACCTTGAACTCTCATTCATAACAAACACAGTCTGGCAACTCTACGTGCCACCAAAAACAAATTTGTCTAAAAGCAAGAGCTTAAAATTAATGGCTCCCAGAAACCCAAACATAAAAAGAAGAAGTGAACCCTGTTGTTGCCCCAAAGCCAATTGCAGTGAAGATGCAACAGAGCGCGAGCGAGAGAGATAGGGAGAGAGTAGAAGAAAGGGGGAAGGTAGAGAGGTAGATAAAAGAGGCGTACGTGCCAAGCTTCAAAACAGAGACACAAGCGAGATTAAAAAAAGAGAGACGTTGCTGCTGGCTAAACAACTGCAGCTCATCAATAAAACAGCAAAAACAACAACAATAAACCAGACACAGAACCCCAGAAGAGAGGTGGGGAGAAAGAGAGAGAGAGAAGGCAGGCAGGCAGGAGACAGCAATAACAAATGTACAGTTGCAGAAGCAGCAGCCGCATCAACAACAACAAACTGCTCCAACAAAACATAAATCTTGAAAGAAAACAAACCAAGAAAAGACAGAAAATTGGATACCCTATAATAAATATTGCCTTATAAATAATATAAATTCTAAAAATAAATATATAATCATTTATTTTTTATTAAATTCTTATTTTAAATGCATTCCTACAAAAATACTCGTTTTTTAAAAGAGTGTCTTGTAAAAGGCTTTTAAAGCTCGAGACCCGCAGAAGTTGATGAGAGGCATAAAGGCGCGACGACAATGTGGATAATTATACCAAAAAGCAGGGAAAAATGTATACAATTTCTATAAAGATTGAAAGACAACGACAAAGCTGATGGAGGAGCTGTGTGTCTGCATTTCTTGCCTTCTTTAACATTGCTCGCTGTCATTTCTTCTTCTGCTGCGCTTGAACTTCAATTGAATTGTTTCTTGTGTCTTCTGGGTCTGTTTTTCTTACTTGCTCCATCTCCCTCGGATAATACCACCTCCCTTGGCCGGCTGAAAGTGATTGAAAGCCTGTTATTATGGCGGTCTGATCCGACTGAACTAAATTTAAATTGGAATTTAGGCTAATTTCGTTCTCCCGTTTGTGTAGGCGTGGGAAAT
Organism: Drosophila truncata; assembly: GCA_008042515.1. Taxonomy (NCBI): domain Eukaryota; kingdom Metazoa; phylum Arthropoda; class Insecta; order Diptera; family Drosophilidae; genus Drosophila; species Drosophila truncata. The sequence continues at coordinate 6,014 of VNJQ01006096.1, read as the reverse complement.
GGTCCGCTTCTCAGTTCCTTTCTTCTTCCTCTCTTCAAATTGCCACAATTTGTTGTAATTAATGTAAATACTAGAGAATTAAATGTAATTGGCTTTTATTTGTGGCTTTCAAACGTGACAAGTGACCATAATGACCATAATGTTCATCTAATTGCAATGCAATCGCTCTTCCGCCAACTTCCAACTAGAAATTTTACCAATAGGAAATTCTCTACATTTATTTTACTACACTTTCAGCTTTTTCCAACTAGATTTTTTAATACAATTCTTTACTAGATGATATTTCCTCTTTTTTTAATGAATGTCTAACCCACTTTTCCGGCCATAAATGTCAATAAAAATCTGGTTTTTAAACAACTTCTCTTCACTGCAACATTGCCAAACACACGAGGGCAACAATAAAGCTTTATAAAAAGGCCATCATCATTATTATCATCATATAACAATAGAGGCAACAACAAGTCAGAGTCAACAATAAGCGGCAAACGTGTTGCTGCATAAATGAATTCATAATGCAAAACAAAAAATAAAGAAAAAAAAGATATTAAAGAAAGGGGGAAAAAAAGCGAATTGTGCACACGAAAGAGGCGGCTTACATAATCGTTTATAGCTTCTATTCAACACGCCGATCTCGGTTTGTGTGGTAAATCAACACCAGAAGCGGCTGAATTGCGTTACCAATGTTTCGTGTCTGGGCTTTCACGCAGAAACACTTAGAGCGCGTTTATTGGCCAATTTCAGGCTGCAAATGTGCGTTGCACTCGCCTGAGCGCATCGCAGAAATGTATAATTAAATTAAATTAATATTTAGGCTCTTAATAATGTAATTTTATTATTTCTTGATGAAAGAGATTAATTATATTCAGGAACAACAGCAAAACTCAGTCTGCTCTTGATTTCTGAGAAGATCTTTACTTGTTTTTGACAAAGATTAAAATCTGTAAATAAAATAAAAGCTTTTTAAATCCGAAAATTAATTTAAATGTCTCTAAAATTGTTGGTAATTTAGTATCTAGTTAAAAGTTATCCGAAAATCTAATAATTCTTGGTCTCTTGTCAGTGATTTTCCTCTGGCAAAAGAATTCCAGGCCGAAATAACCTCCCCCTCGATAACTCAATTATTTTTATTTTGTTTGCTGGGAGCGTCTGCTATCGGTGAGCCCATTCAGTGTGTGTTTTGGTGTGCTTTCTGTGTGTGTCTCTGGGCAAGTAGCGAGTAGTACGAAAAATATTATAAAGCGCGCTAACTAAAAATATTCACATGACATCATCGAGCAGAGGCGCTGACCGCAGCGTCAGAGCAGCAGCAGCAGCAGCAGCAGCAGACGCAGCATCTGAGCAACTCTCTGTTTTATGTGTGTTGAAAATGGGGAAATCTGTTTGCCAAGACAAGAAAAAAGGGAAAATGCTCACTTTTCTCACTCTCTTCTCTGCTCTCTAAATTTGTTATTATATTTTTTAATGTTTACTTGTGCTTGAAATGATATTATTGCATTATTTATATTTATTGATATTAGTATTTATTTTTATTTTCCTTGAAAATATACTTAATTAACCCTTAATCTTCTCTTAATTTCTTTACAGGCAAATCATAAAAGTATTATAAACACGCAACAAATTCAATTTTAAGGTGAGTTTTTGAATCTATTCCTGGATTGACTTTAGAAACACGCCCATAAGTCAAGTGCCAAATCAAACTGAAAGCGGAGCAAACAAGACTCTAGTTCCCCTCTATTTACTTTTTATTAAATAAATATAAATATATTTTATCTGCTAGAAGATATTTGCCTAAGGTTTTTTGCAATGATCGAGATTGAGGAGGTCTCTCTGTGGATTTTATTGACACTTGTTTGCTAAGAGAGGAGAATACAGAGAAGGAAGCCACACCTCGCTCAACTTTGAACTTTTTGCTTACGCCATACTTGAGCTATATCTAATTGTATTCCGTGTTTTTTCTCTGATATTTTGTATTGTTTGGCAAACTAATTGAGAACTAATCGAGGTCATGACCATCCAAGGGAAATAAATAATTTGTATTTGTATTAATGGCACTCAAGCGGTGATTTTTGTCATCTATCTTTGTTTTTGCATAGGTTTTTTTTCATGCATATTTCATAATCAACAACTTATGATGATGTCACGGGGCGGGGAGCTTGTTTGTGTTTGTTGTTGGGTTTTTGCGATAAGCTCGATAAAACCAAAGTTATCTCTGATTTTTATTGTTGAGTTTTTACACATGTAGGTGCCTTGTAATTGATATGCAAATTGTTGTACTCTCTCCTGTTTGTTTGGCTTTATCTCTCAGATCTTTTTTACATGCCACGCATAACTTCACCTCTAATTCAATTAAGCATGACCTTTGTTTTACTGGATTTTTTTTTTGCGTCCATATATCTCGTATGCTCTTCGTTCTCTCTTTCTGCTTCGCTTGGAATTGAATTAAAAGCCACTTAAGCGTCGAGTCTTTTTTTATACTGCTGAACTGTTCCATTTATGTCCACATGGATCTGCTTTATATATGTACATATATCTCTGGGTTCTATGGGTACTGCATAAATTTTGATTTACCCTTCGGGCATGGTTTGCTGGCTTTTTTGATGGGAGCAATAAACAGAGCGACAGCGGAGAGAGAAATTCCCGACATGAGGACTGTGATCGTTTTGGGTTCATCTAGCACTTTCATAAATGGGTCATTGAACCAGACTTGGGCTTCTTGCTTTATTATTATTATATCTTTTCTTTTTTTTGGCAATCAGGGTAAACAGTTTTCTTGAAGTTTCGTTTACTGCTTTTAGACATAACAAAAACTAAAAAGATTTAGAAAAAAAAAAACTGCACGCTTTAACGAGTTTTCGAGCTTAGAGGGAGTTCTTTATCGTTTTCTCCTAACAGAAACTATAAATTATTTTTCTGTTGTAAATCTATCTGGAAAGAACTTGAGCTAGGCAATTAAATAACTAAAATGGGGATTTACAATATCATAATATTTATAGTACCGAGTTTACTTCATAAGATTGAAAAATAGGTTTAGTTAGGATTGAATTTTAGACCAAAAAAGTAATATTAGTTAGGTTTAAATTCCTCCCAAAGCTTCAAACAAAATAATTACCCCAATCTGATTGCTTTATTCCTGTCTTCAACCCTTCAAAAACTCATTTAATAATTGCTAAACAAACCGGAACTTAGTGTACACGACGTTGCAATTAAAATCCCATTTAATGCAGCAAAATATAGTCTGTGTGTGTTCGTATCAAGATTAAGTTACTGTCGATACGGACATGTGTGGGCCTTCCATTGATTATCCTGAGGAACCTTAAACTAACCGTAAACACGCAGCAGGCTCTGGGAGTTTCCAGTCGCGTGTTGGGGTCACCACACAGCAGGGTTCAACGACCAACCACATCCTACCACCTCTCAACCCTCGGGGACAAGTGAAATGAGGCGCGATTCCTTGTAGAAAGAAATACCTGTCTCGTGGCACGCCCACCTTTTTATTGGCTTTTTTTCCCTTACTTTCCTTACTATGTTGATTTCGTTTTTATTATTTTGTTATTGTTTTTTATTTTTTTGAGCTTTTGTGGCCGGCATTTTCATTACCGTCGTGTTGCTATGCAATTTGGAAAAACCTTCGGCGCCACAGAATGACAGAATGGTGGCGCCAACAACCGTTCAAGCTTGCCGGCCGGGAAATGCTTTCACGCGACTCGTAAAAATCCAACAACAACATATATCCTTGGAGTGGGGGTGGGTGCTCCTTGTTGAGGGGGGTTGTTATTGGGCGCTGCTTAGGCTTGCCTTTCGTTTTGAGTTAATGACAGGAAGTGACGTCATTTCATTCCAAGGGGATGAAGTTTTATTTGCTCGATTTTAAGAGAGCTCTGTGCTTGTGGAGGAGGGTGCGACAGTGTCCTGGATGATGTCATACTAAACAAATATGATTATTTCAGCCCCCATTTACGGGTCCTCAAGTTGAGTAACAAAAGCGACACAGAAAATAATGAGAATAACTTAATTATATTGGGTTTTCTTATAGATCATTTTAAAATTTAAATCAATACAAATTTTGTTTGTAAATTTAAGCAACAAAAATATTTACCATCTCTTGAACATCGAATGATTTTTATAATCCATATTTTCCACCATTCACTGAACATAATTTATTCATTTATCCGCCATGGACGTCAACGACTGTGTGTGCAGATTTCAAGTTTATTTGGCAATTTTACAAACTAAATTTATGTGTATCAAAAAATACGAAAATTGGCCAAGCTTTATTTCTGGCCCTTGGCCAAGTGAGTCAAAGACGACACATTCAAAGGTATGGGAATAAAAAATACACTTTGCATGGGTTTACAAGAGGCTTTGGCTTAAATCAAGGGCAGCTGAAAGAGTACAAACAAATTGTTTGTTCATTTTCCTTTCATTCAACTTGTTGTCACTTTTCTTCTTTAATTTTCCTTCACTTGTATTTATGCACTTTCCTCAAGTCTTTTTTTTTTCTTCATCCTACACACAATGGGCGTTGGCGCCGCCAACTTTGATGAGATTTATGTGCTGATTTTGTAATTCAAGCCACGCGACTCACACGCGACTTTCGGTAGCGAAGCAGCACTACTGGGACTTGGGTCCAGAAGATAAGTACAAATAAAGTGAAGTAAGGAGAGAACGAACGAATGAACGGGTTCGAGGCAGACAAGCTGGCAGCTTGTTAGCAAAACAAACAAAATTAGCAAGACCCAAGACCAAGGGGCAGACGCAGACGGAAAAGCCTCACGGCTAGACCTGCTGCTGCTGCTGCTACCACCTTATTAAGAAATTCCACACACGACACACACAGTTTGTCTGAAAGTGAGAAGAGATAAACGCCAAAGACAAAAATAAAGACATTTCGGTGATGACAGGTCCGGAGATTAAAGATAGGCCGGCCAACGCACGACATAAAAGCCTCCAACTGGTTGTAATTAGGGTTTATAAATTTAATTTCTATGTGAGTGGAGATTAAATAGAAAGGAAGAAAAAAAACTAAATTGTAAGAAAAAAAAAAAAGAAATTTAACCTGTTTCCGCCCGGGATCGAACCGGGGGCCTTCTGCGTGTTAGGCAGATGTGATAACCGCTACACCACGGAAACAGCTGAATGCCAGGCAACCAAAAGCTTAGTAGTTCTTTTTGTTGCTTGGAACAAATGAGAAAATGTGGAACACAACAAATTTTTCATATATTTGTTGATTTTCTTTTTTTTTTATATTTTATTAAATTATCTAAAAGTGTTTGGAAACTAAGCTTTAATATTTTACCCGAAACGAAGTGAAGAAAATATTTCTTTGATAAAAATTTCAGTTTTTGTTCCTCTTTGCTATTTGTTCGTTTCTTCCACAAAGGATTTTTTTTTACCTTTAGAGCTTTATAAAAAATCTTGCCGTTTAACTTATAAATTTGTAAGAAAAAGAAAAAGAAAAAAGGAATTTCAACCTGTTTCCGCCCGGGATCGAACCGGGGGCCTTCTGCGTGTTAGGCAGATGTGATAACCGCTACACCACGGAAACGGATGGAAGCCGGCCAGCCAAACACTGGACAGTTTTTGGTGTTAAAAATTTGTGATGGGTTTATCTTAATTTTATTTCTTTATTTGTTTGTTAATATACAAAAATAAACATATCTCTCCGTCTATAAAGTTTCCCAATTATTTAGCGAATGAAGTATTTATATATTATTTAAAACATAATTAAATAATAATAAAATAACATTATTTTGTTGTGACAAAGAAATTGGATTTTGGTAAATTTACAACTATAATATTACAAGAGAACAGGAAGATATATAGCACCAATCGAATTTCGCATTTTTATTTTCTAAAATACCAATTTTAAAATTGTATTTTAAAAAGGAAACCTTAAAAAATAAGTTTTTCGCAGAAAAAAAGTGAACAAAAAAGTTTACTTTCCATCGCAGCCGGTAGGATTCGAACCTACGCTCCCAGAGGGAATCTGATTTCGAGTCAGACGCCTTAACCAC